>VXAY01006826.1:429869-461010 GCA_013399855.1 Oxyruncus cristatus | reverse complement strand
CCATCCCAGGTGCAGAATCCAGCACTTTCCCTTGTTGAACTTCCTATGGTTGGTGATTGCCCAGTCCTCAAATCTGGTCTCTCTGCAGGGCCTCCCTGCCTTTGAGGGAGTCAACAGCTCCTCCCAGTTTTGTGTCATCTGCAAACTTGCTTAGTAGCCCTTCCAGTCCTGTGTCCAAGTCATTTATGAAGATGTTGAAGAATACAGAGCCTAAGATGGAGCCCTGTGGAATCCCACTAGTGACAGGTCACCAGTCTGATGTCTTTATATGTTACCTTTACCTGTGTATGTGGGTGTGTGTATGTGTGCACACAATGATCCATGCTTGTTATGGCCCTAACAGCTTGTGATAAAGCCACAAGCAGCTGCAACTGTGACCTCCCTAAATGTAATATGACAGTGGTTTTGTCACTCTGCTTGGCATGACTGGAAGCTGTAACTGCGAAAGAGGAATGTCTGCTTTTCTGTCCTTCCCTTCCGCTCCCTATCCAAACAAAGCTCAGCAGCCTGCTAACAGGAATTTCACTTCAGCAATTGTGTGCTGACCCCTGGCCAATTTACAAACTCTCCTGTGCCTTGGGGAGAAGGAGCTGACACGTGCCCTTGTGTTTTCCTTGCATTCCTTCCACACTTTCTGCTTTCTTTTCTTGCCAGACACTTTGACACCATGACTTATTTTACACTTAGAGCAACTTTATTCTGAGAACTTAGTGAGTGCAAGAGGCCACTTAAGACTTCCAAACATTGCAAGGCATAATAGTGCTGTGAGGGAGACAATCTGAAAATAAGCAGAAACAGCAAAACACTGAAGGGTAAGCAGGATGCTGCAAAGCCATCTAGAAATATCTACACACTTTGGAATGACTTTGTCTCACCCTTCCCCCACTGCCACCCTGCAGTTCACAAAGCTCTGCCTAGGTGTTTCAAGGGTGCCTAAAGTTAGGCCTCACAAAGTGTTGGTGCATTGCTAACACCATGTGAAATCCTCTCCATGTAAGCTTGATGCCCTATGATGAAATATTGTTAATGCTTGATAACTTCTTGAGAAATAGTCGGCTTTCTCTGAACTCCAGCTCATTATAGTAGATTACGGTGTGTATTTTTCCCTTCCCGTGGAAAAAGCACACAGAAGAGAAAGTCTTACTGACATTTATCCTTGTTCTCAGCTTAACGATCTGCTTTATGCATTGCTTTCAGAGCAGACAGAAACCCTCAAAAGCAACACTGGCAGTTCTAATGGAAAACTGAAACAGATTGAGCATGCTACTGGGCTGTTTATATTCTGTTGAGGTCTGCCATGTCACCAGGCACAGAGCTTCTTTTCTTGCTGTTATATAGCCAGGCTGGAAAGGTGTGTATTTTAGCTAATTACTGCTAGAAAAGTTTATTGATCTAGTCTTTCTTGTAATGGTTCTTGATTTCTTGACCTACCTAAACACGGGACTGGAAGAGTTGTTTGGCATTGAGTTGAAGGATTGGAGTCAGGCACACTTTAGCCAGGAAGCTGGAAGTTGCTTTGCCATTCCTCCTGGTTGTTAAGATATTGCTCCTCTGCCTTTATGGTTGAGGGTCCGTGTTGTTTTTCAGTTCTCCAGCAACATTAAAAGCTCTACCCTCCCTCACAGAATGACAAATGTTCAATTGAATTGCTTCAATAAGTCCAGTGCTTTAAGAAGTGAGAGAGGATACAGTGGACAAAATAATCCTAGCTCTCTATTACACAGACTAGGGGCCGGCCAGTGCCTGTCAGCGAGGTGGGAAAGATCCTGAGCCTCTCTTCACAGTGACAAGCCATGCAAAACAGAGATCCTTTGGGACATTTTGCAACTTGCAAGGGAAAGTGCATTTCTCCGCTTGTTTCAAACCTGAGTCATACTGAATCATCATCATAGCTAGGCTTCACAAACGAAGATTAGAGAAGGACTCTACCCACGCTTGCTACAAGCGCGTTGATGGCTAAGAAGGCCAATGTGAGATAGACAAGTCTGGTTGCAAAGGGCACAGCGGAAAGTCTCCCTGGGTGGTACTGGCAAGACTCAGGTCTTTCTGCGTTGTCTTTTCTCCTCAGAAATGATTCTGTGTGTGATCTCAAAAGAGGCAGCAGCATTACAGATGGTGTGTCTCCCTGTCTCCCAATTGGAGGCCAGAGTAGACCAATGATGGTGGTCAATATGGCCGAGGCTGAGATGTTGTTTCAGGGAGTCCTTGTATCTCCTCTTCAGGGCTCCTCTCTTGCAGCAGCCAGTGGCAAGTTCACCATAGAGCACAATCTTGGGGAGGCGGTAGTCCTTCATCCTGGAGACGTGCCCTGCCCAACGCAGCTGTGTTCTCAGCAGCACGGCCTCAATACTCGTGACTGCTGCCTGTTCAAGAACAGACACATTAGTCATACTGAATAAACACAACCTGAAATACAGAAAACATACTCAATGCTTAACTTTATTTGTTTCTAAAGGCTATCACAGAATAGATGCAGACTAGTAAAACAGCCATAGTGACCCTAAGAACTTAAATGAAATCACCAGAGCAGAATTGGTTGAGTCCATTAAGGAACTTGAGGTGTTGCTGCTTGTTTGACATGCTGAGTGCAGCTGCAGATACACACAAGCCTTCTTCATCAAGGCTCTTCCTCTAAGCTGAGCCTTTTTACCACAGGCTTCTCGAATGATCCTGTGACCACAGTGTTACGTATAGCACAAGGTGCTCAGCAAGGCTTAATATGCTTGGGAAGTGAAACAGGCTCTCTCTTATGCTTTGATAACTCATCAGCTGCTTACATGATGTAGATTTTACCCTTCACAGATTCCCAGATTGAAGAGAAGTTAGCATCACCCCAATATTAATTGCTAATACTTAAGAGGGCTAAGGACAGAGGGTGGCAGCACAGCACTGTCAGAGCTCACCCACACACATTGTAGAGGCTGTGGCAGCACTGAGGAAGTGTAAAACATTTCACACACAATTGCTTCTAATTAAATGTACATATTTTTTGTTTTCCTTCACAACAGGGCAAAAATAACTTCTGTTTGCCTAGTGTGTTTTGGTATGTTTTAAACTGCATCTTGTTGTTTGACTTAAGCTTACATAAGGAAGTTCAGAGCCACGAATTGTGTGTATAGTGTATGTGTGCAGGGGAAAAACTTGCCTCAGAGATCACTCACTGATCTTTAACTTATTAAATGATATAAAGCTGCTGCTTGTCCTGACAACAAATAACAGTCCATTTCTTAGAGTAAGGAAGAGTAAGCAAGAAACTGTGGTACTGAGGCTATAACCAGATCTAGTTTGGGGAGAGAGTGAAGAATTTTGGTACAAATCATCACAGTGAGGAATGGACCACTACAGTAGAAGAAGGCATGCTTCCAGGAGACCTAAAATTTTGCATTTTTCCTCATTGGAAAAACTGAGATAACAAGGTGCTTCATGTGCTACTTGAACAGGTTGGAATTTTACACTGCTGAGTGCAGTACTAAAACAACCCAAAACCCACCAGCCCCCAAGCCTCCTAAACCAAAACCAGATCTATGTACCCCACTGAAAAACTGGTACAACCTTTATTCCTCTCTCTCTCATTCCCAGGTAAGTGAAATGAAGGTGCTGGGCTGTTGGTATAAATATATACCATGATATACAGATATGCATGTGTTGAGAACCCTCTTTGTTATTTGACAAAACAATAAGTAAAATTACTGACGGATCATTCAGAGTTCTTAGTACTAATAAAAGGTTTCCTGAATCACTATCAAAAATTAGCTTTTCTTAAAAGAAGCTAGCTGAGCGTTGAAAGGAAGCCTTGCCCATTTCCTTCGTTAACAGGAATAATCCTTGTCTCCTGTGTTTTGAATGAGAAGTCAACTTTCAGATGGCAGACCAAAGTTTCTGCTGCACACTGGTCAAAGCTCAAAGAGGAAGGTTTTGTATTGTTGAAAATTGGGGGTGCAGTTATATTGGTTTTAGTGTTTATATTGTGCTTATTTATACTGTTGCAAATTGGTGAAGTGATTTGGATCTGTGTGATACATTAATGTTGTAGCTTGAAAATCCCTGTAAATCTGAGACAACAAACCTAACTACCAAATGATGGTTACTGGAACTCTATGATTGTAAAATATAATTTATTTATGACTTGTGATATAATAAGAGCTTCTTTGAAAAAGAAAAAGCATACACACAAACGCTGGGCCAATGAATGTCTTTGTCCTCATTAATTTTGTTTAGCACTTCAACCCTTCACTTAGATGACATGTTATATTTTGCTCTTGCATCTGTTGGTTTACTTAATTTTGTCTTGATGGGCTCTTTTGGCTAATCAGGAAATGCATCACAATCTGTTTATTTGTTCAGATGAAATTATTTTATGTTTTGCTAATTTCAGGAGAGGCTATTTCAATTCTGAATTGTTTCTAGAAGTCTTAAGCAGCTTACTGGGAAACAGGACCAATGTTTATACTTATTTTGTACTGGTCATAATTTTAGATCAGAACAATACAAAGGAACATTCCTGAGCTGAAGATATAATCTGCCTTTTTCCAGGGAAATGCTTCTTTGGGATGAGAAGGAATGTAAGGCACACAGAGCATCTGAGTATGAAAAAAACCAGAGGAGACCATCTTCCACCTCAGCTCCTTTTGGATGACAGCTGTCTCGATCTAGTCAAAAAGGCACTAAAATCCTTGATAGGACAAAGGTCAGATCTGAACAGGCTGATTTATACCCATAAAAAAGAAAATGGTCAAGTCAAGACCTATGGAAGTCACAGCACACATTTTCACTGGAACTGAAAAGAATCTGAAATATTACTGAGATCATTTCTAGTTACACCTTTAAACATCAATTTCATAATCTCATGCAGCTGTGCTAACATTATTGCCAGAAATTTATGCAGTTTTTTTTTTTGCTGACCTCACATTTCTTACTAAGTACACTGATCCTCACTAGTCAGAAAAGATGTTGAAAGAAATATTTGCAATGACCCCTTTTCTGCAAATGAAGTATTGTGCGCTCTGTGAACCATTGTTTTAAAAAAGCTTTGTCTGCCAGAGATGGCAGGGTGTGTGAGGGGTTTCTCCAAAACATAAGTTGCAAATTATATATGACAACACACATTTTATTATCCTCCCAGTTCTGCAGGGGAGGGTTACACAAAGTAGGAAAGCACCTGATTTTTGTCAGGTTGGCTTTGTAACTCTTTGGTAGCAGTAACTTTGTCCTGACTTGAAAGGTGGGATCCCACCACCTGGGGAAATGTGTCTTTGGGATGGAAAGGGATGCAGCTACTGGCTGTGATATGATGGTGGGGATCAGGCAGATAGGTGAATGTATCAAGCAGCTGTCTGTGTTTTTTTTTTTTTTTTTTTGCAAAGAAAATTAGTTCTTAGGTGGGTTCAATTTGTGCTGGGATCCAGCACAACTCCCCAGAATTTAGAGAAGTCATTTCACAGCCAAGCTCGGAAAGACTGAATAATTGTGCCCTTAGGTTCTGAAGAGCAAGAAATGTTTTGAAATAATTATTCCCGGTGGAAGCTGTAATGAGGTTAGGTTAGACACGATGAATAATTCTAATTCCTTATTGTCTAATGACACAATTTAAAATAGCATTTCAGATGTGGGCCTCCCAGGTAACTGGGTTAGATCAGTAATCTCCTGCTCTGATAGAAACTCTTCTACTTATTCCTCTGTGCCATATCCTCCTGTGACTGACCGAACACAGGCTTTCTGGGTTTCAGCACAACAATCTGACCATAAGACTTCCCTCTGTGACTGTACGTAAAGACAAGATGCTTACTTGAGGGCAAGGTAGAATAGTTTCTGATGTAAACATTTTGAGTGGCGGAGAAAAACAAAATCCTTGGAAGCAATTCAGGGGAGGAAGGTCTTTTTGAGCAGCTGCATCCAAAGCTGGACAGAGTAACTGCAGCACCCTAGCAATTGTCAGTAATAGACAATAGTAATAGGGTCTTCCTCATACAAGCTGCTTTTATCTAGACCAAACCCCAAGCTTTTCTCTCCAGGCACTTGCAAACAAACTTAAGAAGACTGGTAGAAGAAGCGATGCTGAGGAAAAATATTTTATTATCTCCAGTCCCACAAAGAGGATAAACTCTTCTATTTGGAAAAGGGAAGTGTTTAAAACAAACAGATGTATTCTTTTACTTTCACTCAGCCTTGAATTCTGTGAAGTTAGTCAGGGAAGTTATTAAAAACTTAAGCTCTCTCAAGCATTGTTTTGCTGATGCTAGTCATGGACGCTGAGCCCACACTCATGAGAGACATTAGGTTCCAGCTTCCTCTCTCAGCTGTACTTTCTCAGGCATCAGTTGCTCACTGCTCTGCAAGGACTGGATGATACCCAGGACTAGGAAATCTAAAACTATGCAGAAAAGCTCAGGTGGCAATGTTTCCTTCTTCTCCAAAAGAAAACAATTAAGAAATAGTGAAGGCACCCGAAGCACAGATGCAGCTGTCTCAGTAAATTACACAGGCCTGACCTACGCTTGTTAAGTACTTAGGAGATAAGCAGTGTCACTTAAAAGTGAGTTCAGCTTCAAGGGAAGTAGGGCTCATTTCTTCTTTGCTGGAAGATATTGTGGAACTGTTTCTGCTAAACTTGAAGGTAGTGCAAAGGTTGTAACGAGACCTCTCTGCGTGGACAAGGAAAATGACTCATATTTCCTCTTGCCCCAAGTATTCAGGTAAGACGTCTGTTGATGAACTCCCTTCTCTCATTCCTGCTCTTAATTTCTATTTGTCAGGTTTGTTTGTATAGAGAAAATTCATCCAGGGTCTGCATACCACAGCTCTGTAATAACGAGCAGGCCTGGCTAGGAGAGGAAGTGAATGATGTGACCTCTCTTCTGCTACCTTGGAGGCAAAACCAATGCCCTTGAAATCTGTAGTTCGCTGCCTGGGGTCGCACATCAGTTATTATGGCAGTGTGAAGAGTGGAATATCTTCTGCTTGGAAAGGCAGCATGTTCCTTGGCAGACTCTCCAGAGGGCTCATCTAGATTAGTATCTCTCTGTCCCTCGCTGTACTAATGACCTTGTGGTTCATGCAGATCACTGACTTAGTCTGCTTAGTGGGGTCAGAGATGGGAAATGTTTCACAGCCCCTTATTCCTCTGTTTGCCTTGGTTTGCCCAGCTTCACAGGGGAGATAACAGCAGCACTGAGATAGCCAAATATTTGGCTTGTATGAGTACATATCTTAATTAGCAGAGTTCTTTGGTCTGTGGCAAGTGCTCCAACAGCAAGAGGAATCCTTCGTGCTATAAAAAGCCTGGAATTGTTTCCTCTGGTGTTTAGTCACCTCTCAGGATGGAGCCACTAATTTTTCCTCCTCCCCCTTTAACACACACATTATGTAAATAATCCTAACAATAAGCTGTCTGGAGTATTTTATTGCTTAATTAATATAATTTCAATATTATGAATAAATAAGATCACATTCAGATTGTGAGTATAGTAAAGTTAAGGGGATATGATCCAAGAAGGAATTTCAAATCCCTTCGCATCTGTTCCTCTATTTTGTTGGATTAATTTTATGTTCTAAATTAAATTATTCTTATGAATCTGTTTCCTCTGAAGTTCTGCCCTCCTCCCCCCCGTCTTTTCATCATCTGTCTGCTCAACACCTTTCCTGCTCTCTTGCATAGGGAAATAAAAGCTACTTGACAGCCCAGCTGGCTGAGCAGGTCTGTGCCGTTCCCCTCCATCCCTTGTGGGGCTGCTGAATGCAGTGGATTTGGAAAGCTCTGGACTGGTTGGTCCCTGTTTTCAGATGAGTGCAGGCTTTCCAACTGGCATTTGTTGTTACTTTGATCCAAGTTTTAATTAAAAACTTGGGAATTCAAAATCCATTGAACTGTAGTAGACGTACTTTTTAGTAAAAGATTCTTTTCTTCCTTCTCTTCCCTGTCCTAAAATAAAACTCAAACCCAAAAACATCCCAGGGCCTTGCTTATTTCTGTTTAGTGAAGGAGAAAAAGTTGTTGAATATTCATCGTCTTTACATGGTTCTTAGAAAGATTTTTTTAAAACTTTTGGCTACAGAAATGCTGATGTGACTATACTTTCCAAGTCACCAAAAAAGGTAAAACATCAATCAGAAAAAGTTCACAAGGAAAATAGAATTCTTGTAGGCATAAGAGATGCCTATTTGGTAGTTGAGATTTCATTTTCATTTTGTTAAATTGTAAATTCTCAGTGGAAGGAATCACCCCTCCCTTAGGCTAGGAGAAGAACCTGGCACATTGTGAGCATTCTCACAAGTTGAAAATAACTTGATTGCGGGTATATATGGGAAGAAGCTCCTCGTTCTCTTTAGTGTAAAGCGGAGAATCTTTGCTCAAAGATGGTTTCTTCCGTACCTGACCTTCTACAGCACAACCAGGGCTCTGACCCCTCCTGAGGGCCCTCCCTGCTGCCTCCAAAATGCTGCAGCTCCTGCAGGGGTGTAGCTTCCTCCCCATTCATCTCTAGTGTCCCTCTTGCTGTGAGCAGCCAGCAGTGCTGGGCCATGAGCTACTGATGTCTGACTGTGGTTCCTATTTTTCCTAAAATAAGGAGCTCTGTATTCCCAACTGATTTATCACCACCACCACCTTTGACAGGACCAAAAGTCTGTAGCTATCGTAAACACCTTCTTTTCTTAATGATGTATTTTTAAGGCATGCAATTGTTAGTGGGACTTGAGTCCTTAATCTCTGGAGAAAAATTTGGCTGAAATCAACCTGACAGGTTAGAAAGCCCTTAGAGGTACAAACAAACATGGGTATTCTAAATGACCATTTAGAAATGGATTATAATTAGAAATCCAACCTTTTTCCAGGAGCGTTGTCAGGGCATCACCATTTATGTGGTGCCCTGTTTCATTGTTCATGGTGAAAGATGAAGACCAGTATCTCCTCGTGTCCCTTTGGGTATAGCTTTTTACCAGTTTTTTTACTGTTATTTTTACACTCTTGTGTCGCAGGCTCCTGATTGCTTGTGGCATGATGTATGCCTTTTTCTCCTTCCCTCATGGGGAACGCAAAGAAAGGATGCAGGAGGCATCCTGAGTCAGCTCCCACATGTTGAGAGATGTGTGCTGTGCTTGTTACCTCACGGTGATGTCTCTTTGAGTCTTACTCCTGAAACTGGGAATACCTTTTCCCTTACAGGCCATATTAGCCATAATCTCCACACTTCTAATTTTTAAAAAAATTTTGCTTTCTTTTACTATGTAAACTTATTACTTCTCTGGTATTAAAAGAGACATAAACTTAGTGCAAAGGAAATCATACCTGATTTATGCTTGTATAAACAGCCTGTATTTCTTCACGTACAGGTAAGTGGAATTATAAAGACATTTGTGAATAAAATGTTGAGAAATGAAAGAGTTCACTAGTAACTCATTTACCGTGACAGGAGATGAATAGAGGTAATTTAGTCTCATAAAAGTAAAATTGGCTCTTGTCTTACATGGGGGTGGGAAAAAGATTATTGTTTAGCAGCTGGAAAGCAGAGTGGAGTTGAGAATTGGCTGCTGTGCTGAGGGGGTTTGACTGCCTGGCTGTGTAACCTTGGGTGAGTCATTTTGTGCTCCTAGTGTACATGCTGCTTCCTGTAAATACAGACCTAATTCTTGGCTAGTTTGTAGAGGGATTTGTTCTCCCCAAATGAAGCACCAGAAAATAGGACTCTGGTGTGATGCTGCTCTATTGCCATGTTTGAGTAAGAGCTTTTCCTCTTCTCCTTCTGTGGCTGATTATAGTTGCTCCAAAAGTGTATTTCAGCCTTCACATCTTTTGGGGACAAACAGAGTGGAATGTAATCCTGAAAGAAAAGCAAATATCCTTTGGTTTTAAAGTTATATAATAGTAAGATAAAAAGATTAGGGCCTGTGGGATGAGGCATTATGAGACTTGGATGAATTATGTCATCCTCTAAGGTACCTACTTCCTTGCACAAATAAGGTGGACTGAATGAAGTCTGCCTGGGAAGTTTTTTCCAGGACTTCCCTATTAAAAACACAAAGGAAAAAGGAGACTGAGTACAACTATGCAAGAAAAAGATCCCCCTTGTTACTAGTGAAAGTGTTGTGAAAGTCCCTGCGTTAAGGATAGTTGGGGCTGCTTTGTGGTGTGGGCTGAACAGTGGCTCTCCCTCAGAGTCTAGAGATGGCCTGAAATGGGACAGACTTTCCAAGGATGAGGTGGATTGGAGGGAAAAAAAAAAAGGGGATAAAGATTTTGCATAAGTAACTTTGAAGGATCTTGTTCTGCCACTGTAGAGCAGAAGGACAACAGTGGTGGTGTGTGCCATATTTTTGAAGGTGGAGCAGAGAGAAAAGAGTTCTGAGGATGAAGTGGATCAGCTCGGACATGGCCTCTGGCTTTGAAAGTTTCAAGAGGGTACTTTATAAAAATCCATGGGATGAGCAAAAACGCATTGGATCCACAGTGTGGGTAATGCTTGTTTACTGGTGTGAATGGATTAACCCTCCCAAAATGTCTATTTTTGCCTAACCTGGCCACTTTAAGCATTTTTTAGCTCTTAAGAAAACTAAGCAATGAGACTGGCTTATTTCTACTGGTGTTTTGTTTCATAAGAAGTGTTATCATCAGTCTTTTTGAAGCTGGGATATTTTAGTATGAAATGGAGTTGCTAAACCTTACATTAACAGTAATTATTATACTGATTATGTATCTCTTTTCATTTTTGTGGTCTTTCTGGTTCCTCTGAGTGGTGATGTCGTGCAGGCTGGCCTTTCTTAATGAATTATTTACACATTATTTCTGGTAACTGCAGACATTAAGATGACTTATGCCTCTTTAAAACATTCCCCTAAATCACTCAGAAGATGCTGTTGTGTCAGTACTACTGTACATGCTATTTCTGTGCTTTTAATCAGCTTATCATGCTGCACATCTGTGAAAAATGTTGTTTACAACAGTTCGGGGCTCTTGGCTAAATGCTACAAATAGCTTTGGCCTGGGACTTGCTGAAGTCCCCAGTGATCACTCTAACATGGGTACTAATCCTCGTGCTTTGCAGCCTGGGCTTTGCCACTGGGATTTAAAAAAGCCTATTCAAATGTAGGAAGCTGTACAAATGCTCAAGGTCTGGGTAGGCAGGAAATATCTGTGTGAGTTCAGGGAAATCTCCATCTCTCCTAACCTTTACAGATTGGTGTGCGTCTCCAGGTGATTTACTTGAAGAATGCCTCTAGATTCCCATCTCCCAGAGAAAGGACAAATCCACTGAGGGGTTCAAGGGTATGTGAAGTGTAGAAGCTAAGGAGAGACCTTTGATAAGTCAGGAAAGGCAAGCTATGCACAAATAATTTCAGCTTTTACTGGTTTCATGGTTTAATCCCAGCCAGAAGCCAAGCCCCATGCAGCCACTTGCTCACTCCCCCACCTGTGGGATGGGGGAGACGATTGGAAAGGTAAAAGCCAGAAAACTCACGCGTTGATATAAAGACAGTTCAATAGGGAAAGCAAAACCTGCACACACAAGCAAAGAGAAACAAGCAATTAATTCACCACTTACCATCTTGATGCGTGTGTTCAGCAATCTCCAGGAGATGGGTCCTTTTGTGCTACCAGCACCCTCTTGTGCCATGGAGAAGCACAGAGATCATGGACACACTGTGATGAGGGAGGGAAATTTTGGAGTTGCGAGAGGACAGGAGGGCAGCCTGCAGTGCAGGGTCATATTGCGGTGGTGATTTTAAAAATTTTTTTTATCTGGTTGAAGTTAACGTTTTCAGTGACTAACTCTGATGTTTGGCTTCCCAAATCAGTGGCCCTGCAGATGCAGAACAGGCATGCTCCAGCTTCCTTGCTTACCATATCTGCTCTGTGTGCCTCAGCCCTGAAAAGGAGGTGCCATTTTTTGATTCTTGGACTGTTAGAACATGGTATTTTTTAAGTGCTCAGTCTGTGTGTGTGTGTGAGACACAGCTGTTCTCTCTGATTCCTTCTCCTCCTCCATTCTGATGTATCTCATTGTTCTCGTAGTTCACCTTGCCCAGTGTAGTGGTTCCTGCTTATAAAAATTGTGTTACTTTCTCCTCACCATCTTCCTTTCAACCCAATGCTGTCAGCAACTCATTTTGCCTTGTTCTTTTCTCTGTCAATCTCCCTATGCCCTTTTCATGCTTGAATAATTGCCCAGTGACTTAGATTTATCCTATCTTCTATTGTAAAAATTTTCAGGAAGAGAATGTGTCTCTGTAACTTGCATTACCTCTATGGCATTGTAGAGCATAAATGGTTGTTATTAATAATTAATCTCAAAATGTTCTCTTATTTGACAAATGCACTTTTATTTTAACATATAATATTTATATGGCATGCTTGTAAGTAGTTCACAGCATATTTTCTAAAATTAATGAAATCCCACAAAATGGGAAGCCACTACTGTGTCTGGTTGTTAAATTTTTGCTGAGAAATGGAAAGGGGCAGGTGGAGATTTGGCTTTATGTACGTTGGCAGCCAGTGTTCGAAACAGACCACAATATGTGATATATTAAAATGTTTTAGAATGATAAAAAAAGAAAGCTTCAAATATTGTTGAAGCTATTCATGTTAAGACATGCACACTTTAATTAAAGAAGCCAAACATCAGCTGAATAGAAGGCACTGATTTGTTTTCACTGAAAAAACAAGCTCTGACAAGAAAATGGAGAGTGAGAATAAATTCAGAGATAGTGTTTATTGTTTAAGATAACCGTGTTTAAGAAACAGATCATCTGTAGGGCATTAAAAACTAAAAGAAGGAAAAGAAGAGAGATACATGTGTGCTGCCTTTTCCTCAAGCATTACTTAGGCTGTATTCACTCCATAAATCTCCATGTAAAATTCTATGAAATTGTTTTCTTTGAGTGAAAAATTGACTTCACTAAAATAGACAACTTTGCCACTGACTTAAATGGAGCTGGCTGTGTAAGTTATTTTTAGAAAAAAAATGCTCAGTAATGCAAGAGGTTTTCCTAAGTTAACTCATGTTGGTGATACTGTGGATATAAAGACAGAAGTTTTAGTGCCCCCATACAAGTTGTGAGCAGCCAATTAATTTTCTAGTTGTAAAATGTTCATACACTTCAGTGTGAAGCTGTTGCCTCTTCCTTTTTGCTTTGGAACAGAAAGAAATGAGAATTAGATACTAAGATCTATATTACACTCTATCAAATCCTGTGGCAGAAGTGGATAGTTGTAAGGTTTGCTTAGATCTGTAAATACATCTCAGTATAATCCATGAATGGAGTCAACAAGTACTCGCAGTTTTTCTTTTTTATTGAGAAATGTTCAGGTTTGGGATCAAAGTAAGATGTGGACAATTGTATTTTCCTGGACAAATGTATTCCATTTTGGATCTAAGCAAAAAAATCATTGATTGTTTGGTCAGAGATAAGCATAAGACAGGATATCCTGTCTTATATGTAATATAATATATTATATATGACAGGATAAGCATAAAGCAGAATTATTTATAACCTCAAATTTCTGTAATTTAATATAGTTTTTCATAGTTTTAGATGTGGTTGCAACTGGCTACACTTGTAAATTTACTTTCTGCAGAGCTTTTAAGGTGGAAATGGTTATGGTGCCAGCGGAGGACCCTTGCAAAAATTGCAAGAGGCACTCTTGCATTGCTCTGCACTGGTCTGGTCTTGCTCAGAGATCCTGGGGAGGCTTCCCAGGTAATTGCTTATTATGTAGGTCCTGCCTTGTCTTCTGGCCCTTGTTTGCATGCATGGGTGTCAGCAGAGAGGTGATCAATAAGATAATAAACACCCGTTTTCCATCTCTGTCCCATTGGACCATGAAGGTGTTTAATTAGTTTTCTATCTATCTGTATTCTTGCAATGACACAGTAGAAAGCTGTTCATGAAAAAAGGAGGAAAAAACAAGTTCTTTAGACTCTCAGGTTTTTCTAGCATCTTTCTTTTAAGCTCCCACTTTCTCATCTTCGAAGATTTCTCTTCTTTTGCTTTTTGCTCTTTTGCTGGCATGGATTGCATTAGAGCTAAACCACCAAAACAAGTTTCCTTGGCCATCCAAGCAGTGCCTGTGAGAAGTTGCTGCTCCTACTTCAGGAATTTTCTTCTTGTGTTTTTCTACACTCTGAGACATGAGGATGGGAGTTTGGCACTGTGGAGAGGGCAGCACTCAGTTTCCAGCTTCCATGGGTGGTGGTTGATTAATGCTCAGTTGGTATTTTATTGTGAGCCCTTGTTAACTGTCAATGAGGCAGATTTTGCAGATTTTGTTTTCTGTTAGGCAAGGTTGTGCGCTCACCCTCAAACACAGGGATCGTGGTGGTGAGAGCTGGCTTTACACTGTAACTAGCAGTAGAAAAAGCAATTTGCTGCTTAGTGTTAAAATAGTGACAGAAAATAAAGGAGCAATCTTTCTTGGGCTGCAGTTGTAGATTAGGTTTTTAAAATAAGTGGAAAATATGGTTTTAGAATGAGTTGTGTTTCTGCATATGTACCATGGAATTGTAGCTCAATATTTAAATGAATGTTAAGTTTTGCCATGTGTGTTTTCTTTATTTTGTTGTGGGGGTTTTTTTGTTGTTGTTGTTTCCAGGGGTTTTGTTTGTTGTGTTGGTGGTGTTTGTTCTTATTAAACATGGAGCACCTATGGATATTTGGTAGCACTGGGAAGCTAAGTGTGGATATATGAGGAAAAGCATTTCAAACAAGAGAAGCTGGGAATTATATCAAACCCAAAAGCAAAAGGAACAGAAAGAAATGGTAGCCAAATATTTAGCTGTAGCTAAAAGATAATCAAACTATAATAAAACCTGTTGTAAATGCAGCATTTGGTATAGTTTTGCTCATGCCTTGCTTTGTCCCTGCTATACAATTCTTTGCACTGTACTTTTGAAATAGAACATTGTAATATTTTAAATTGCAAATTGAGGGAACAGTCTGAAGCTCATCAGTAGAGCTCTTTGCACTACAAAGTAACAATTTTTTTTTCCCATGGGGTTAAATATACAATTGTACGTAGCAAATGTGAAAGCAGCAAGATTATGGGACTACTTTTATTCTGAGTTTTTTGAAGTTGAGGGGTTTGACATGCTGCCTTTTTACTCTTGTGAGTGTAGAGATGGGTGTTAGGGCATAGACCTGGGAGTAGCTGAGTTAGGGTATTATGTGGTGCCTTAGTATGCCATGGTCTGTGTGATCCTTTGGATATGTGCTGATGAACTTAAAATCACATAGCCTACCATTACTGTAGGATTGCTTTTTGCAGCACCAGCATCCTTTAACTATCCCTCACTGCTGAATAAGTATCTTTGAACTTTTCTCTCATTTGCATTACCAACCATAACACCTTTCTGAGCTTCTGGAGTTCCAGCAAGTACCCTTGTCATAAGGTGATGCTGCTTGGCAGATGAATCAAGGGCCAGAATGTGACACTATATTAAAATCACGCTGCCAGTTTTGTTTTTTTTCTTTAATAATAGCTCTGTGCTACTCTGTGTGCAAGCAACACACAATTGGAATGAAGGGACAAATGAGTGGGGTCTTATGTCCTGTAAAATGTCAGTACAGGAATGGTAAAAGGCGAAGCCTCCATAAGTTGGCCACAAAGTGTGCACAAATTTTGGAGAGTGTGGGAACGTTGTAGAGAGGGGCTTCCAAAGGGAAGGTTTATTATGGTAATTTTACTTACAGAGGAACAGACACCCGAGAAATGAGGGTCAAAGTGCTGGCTTTTGAGATACTGCTGAATGCTAATGGCCTGCTGGGCTCTGTCTGGATTCTGTGGGTATAGGACTAGCTCCATCCACGACTCTGCATGTGTGAATGCATAAAATCAGGAGAGAGCAAAACCCTGTGTTTTATCTCATCTTGTGGTATTCAGACAGGAACTCTGAGTCTCAGTGACTGTTTCCTGGCTTTGGCAGTTTGCTTTTTGATGCATAATCTTTCCTCCTGCATTTGAGATCAACCAGGACAGACTAACCCCAAGAGTAGGGCAGATCAGATGAAAGACTGTTTCCATAGCAGATGCTGTCATATGAGTGCCAAGTCCCTCTTCTGATAGAGCAAGGCCATAGGGCAATGCAGATGGTGGGGCAAATCCTGTTTGTCTTGACTGTCAACTCTGTTGTAGTTCCTTTTTCCCCAGCAGAAAATAAACCCCACCAAGCACCCAATTAAGGAGATTGAATTGGCTGAAGTTCTAACCCAAGCTTGCGTTGACATCTCTTCTGAATAATGATCTTCAATAAGATTGGCATTAGTTCATGTTTGACTTGTTGAGTAGCAGTCTGCATAGTCCTGGAGCCAGCTGCAGGAGGGGACTGTCTGCTGACTACCCCAAGGACTGCACTGTGTGGCTGCACACTCAACTGTGCTGGAAAAAATCTAAGAGCTACCCTCAAAAATTACTTATGCAGATCTGAGTAAGTCCTTCAACAGAAATTGATACTACTGAGACTGTTCTGTAAGATGACAACAGTTTATTTTTAGTATCATCTTGGGATGAGCTTTCTACTAAATGGAGAAAACAAGGTTATCTGTGAGGTGTAGCTGTTATTTCAATATTTAGATTGGAAAGCTTAATATCCTTCTGAAACAAAATATAGTTACAGTTCCTATGACAACTGTTTCTCCTCTGGAGCATGGGCTAACGACAGAATTTCATTACATGGTCATGTAACACGGGGCACTGTGACAGCCTTGTCATCTCCACTCCTCTGTTTGCTCCTAAATGGCATTTAGCTGAAGCCCACTTGTATTGTGAAGAACACGAATTGTAGTGACTGACCTTCACTGTGCTTACTGCCTGCCACCTCTGACTTCCCGGCTGCCCGCTTTGCATTAGTAGGCTCACTTTCTACCAAAATGCAGTTGGTATGCTGAATTTTTTTGACAAAAAATTCTACAAACTTACCTCAGTGGTAGAAATTCTATACACTGACATGAATTAAGAATAGCATCTTAACAAGTACACAGAGTACTGATCTGCTGACAAACTTCTGAGTATAGCAGCCAAACCAGACTATTCAGCAGATTCCTGCAGTTACTTCTGCAACACACTTAAGAAAAACTATAACAAGTTGAACAGATATATTAAAAGACTTTATTCACAATAGAGAAATTTTTACAAATATAAGTTCTTAAAAATTAAGCATCTTGATCTATTATGTATTCCATAATTTGTTTATATAAAGACGAAAAGACTAAATGGAATATGTACAAATCAAAACCAATTTAAATACATGACAGAAATGGATATATATGAAGTCACCATAGAAACAGTGAGCCATTGAGCATTGCAAAAATCTGTGTACAATCAACACATATGCAATACTTATCTCACAAACAATCAAAAATTATTCCCCCCCCCCCCGAAAAAAATATGGGTGCCATTTAAACTGATCTACCTCTTATGACTTAACATATGCAGATTTAAATGCATTATCATGCTACAACGAAATGGAAAAAGTATGGGCAGTGTGTTTATGCAAAGACAACATGTCCATGTCCTTGTTGTCTCTATCTGTGTGTCTCCTCCCTCCCCGCCAATAACGAGCAACTTCTTTTGCTCTTATCAATGACTGGGAACACAAAGTGATCATTACTAGCTACTTCCATGCAGCTAGTTAAGTGAATGAGAAATAAAATGCATATTATTTCAGCAATCTAACAAGCAATGGTAAGTGTGGACTGTTTCAAAATGATTGCTCTAACTTTGGTGTTTTGGGGTTATTAAAAAAAAAAAAGATAAATCAATATATTCTCAGTTTATGAAAATTTTTTTCTTACAGTTGGCAGATCTACACGTTGTACAATCTTCTCATCTACTTACATTAGTTTACAAAAAGTACAGTATAGTGCAGTTTGTACATACAACCTGAATACCAATACCAGTCACATCAAATTTGTGCTCTTTCAAATCATAACTCCCACACTGAAAAAAAAAAAACCATACAAAATGTCTGTATTACAAGGAAACAGTTGTGATGCTTCTAATTAAGTACATAAGACCCAATGCATACACAGTTGTGGGTTTGAAGCCCGCTTTTTGAAACGTGAAGACGAGCTATCTGGTTCTCTGCTGTCTCCTTTCAGCTCATTAAGTACCAGCAAGATCACTGGAAACATCTGGGGGAAACAAACTGCAGTTAACAAAACCATAGAGAAGAGGCTTGCAAAACGCACTTTTTTTTTTCAAAGACTCTTGTCTGAGCTGTTGCAGTTATTTAGCTGAGAGGAGGCCTATAGCAGCATATGCATGTGGTAGGCGGCAGCAGCAGATGACCTAATAAAGATACCTTAGAAAAAAGTAATTATTATTAATTTTTTGGTTAAAGAGGGAAGAGATTTTTTTGTTTGTTTCTTTTTATTCCAATCTTTAATTTCTTTGCGGTACTTCAGGGGGTGGAAAAAAAATCTCTTATAAATACCATTTCCAAAGAAATACAATGAAGTATAGTCCTCTAACAGTTCAAATTCTGGAGCATCAAAATCAGCAGAATTTCTGCTTTTCACCAGAGGAGAGAGCGAAGACTTCATCCTTGCTTGTTTGGTTTCAGAAAACTACTGTGACATGAGGGAATCCATACTTTAAAATAGAAAATAATAATTGGAAAAAAGGCAGTAAAACAAAAAGTTTTGAGTCTATGTACTGGCTCCATGAAGCAAGCTTTACCTGCAGCTGCATATCTGTTTCTATCCCTTTTCCCAGCGCTGCATGGCCCAGGCTCAAAAGGGTGATGGAAAGATCAGTATCACCTTACCTTGCCCCCTACATAAAATATCTTTGGCAGTTCATGTGGCACATGCCATCTTCTCTGTCTGCAGGGAAAGGAGAGAGGCAGTGTTGCCTGTAAAGACTCCAGAATGTGAAGTCTATGGGTCAGCTTCCAGCTGCTATATATAAAAATGTAATTAGTAATTTTTTCTCCTGGCTTCTACCTAAGAAAACGTCCCTTGCAGACCTCTATTAGTATGGAAAAAATGTAACTGTAAAATGTAAATGTTACTGCCTAAACAACTGTGCTCCCTCAGCTATGGTTAGCAATGCTGGACATGTGAGCTATCTTACTAAATACCATTAAATATTACTGTTCAGAACCATATTTGCTTTGTTGCAGTCAAATCAGGGAATTATGTGCTTTCTCAGAATGAGAAGCCAGGTGTTTTCTACCTGAAATGTATGAGAGTCATCCTGTCATTAAATGAAGACGTAGGTAGACTTAAAAATCATGTAAACCACTTCAACTCAGACTTAAATAAACCCAGGAATTAATAGTATGCCATTTCTTTTTCCCTTTTGCTGATGCCACAAGGCAAAACATTTTTGGCAAAGTTGTTACGTTTCTTAGTAAGCCAGGCCTCTGCTCTAGGAATATTTTTTAAGCACATTGCATTTCTATTACTTAAGACAGTGCTGTCAGAAAGTTTTCATTCCATGCAGCGTAATTTCCTGTCTGAATGACTTATCTCCTTTTGAGGAGCCAAGTTTTCTTCAAGGCATCTGAATATCTAGCTTTATTCATCCAGATACATTAAATTGCTTTGTGACAAATAACTGCCAAGTCTCAACCTATCTAAATGTTTGCAAAAGTCCTAGAGAAACAAACAAATTGTCTCCGATGTAATTCTCAGCTTCCAGGAAAATGTCATTGAGTATTTTTTGCCTTTTTACCAACCAATCAAATGAAAGCTACTGGACTAAATATATAAAGAAGGTTAATACTCCCCTTTTTAGTAAGAAATGACTACCTTATTTTGCTTCATAGTAGCTTGACTAAAGACATAAGAATAACACCACTTAGAAAAGGGAGGAAACAATTTATTCTGTTACAATATTCTAATCAAAACCTGAAAAACTAAGGTCTGCTAACTAATGTGCTAAATTCATAAAAACTAGTTCAGTCTAACTTCAACATATATTGCAATTTCAGAGTTGTGTCTGCATGAGATGAAAATACCCCTGTGTAGACTTCATTGACAATGAAATACAGATACTTTACCAAGTAATAATAGACCCGCATAAGAAGAGGCTGTCACAGTCACAATATTTGTCCTGGATGAAACACAAAACAAATTAACGTAGAACAAAAAAAAAAAAAAGAAATTAAAAAAAAAAGGAAAAAGCTCTTTATACTTAATTCAATATGGCTTTTTGCAACATGGCAAAATATTACAGCTTAAAGCATACATCTCCTCACAGAGGAGAAAAGAATTTGCAGTCAAATTAAAAGCGTAACAGGAAACGAGTAACATGCAGACCCTCTGCTCTTTTTGGCCAAGATGACACTGCAGCCTAACAGAATCTGTGGAGACGTCCTATTTCTCTTCTAAGAAGTTATTCACCTGGATTGGAGGACTGAGGTTTTATCATAATTAATTTGGGTCCATTAATAAATATTTACTGTTAAAGAAAACAGACTGCAAAACACTTGATTTAAAAATTTAACTCAGGAATTTAAAACCAAATTATGTGCCCAAGTCCTGGAAAGAAATATAAGGAATGAAACAAAGTATAACTTAATCTTCATCTATTTCTGGTTTTCTTCTTTATTCCCATCATCTTTGTGAAGAACAGGGAGAGGATGAGCCTCTGTATTGAAGACCCAATGTTCAAATGGAAGAAGATCATCTTCAGAAAACAGCAAATACAGGTACCTGGCAAGAAAAAAAGCAGGAAATGTGACCACATCTACAAGTGAAAACTACGACAGTTTTCTGGAAAACATATGATATTTCATTTACTTGAGTATTAAATTTTCTGTTGAAATGGCATGACTGCTTTTTTTTTCTGGTCCTTGCAACTTTTTCTTGCACAGCAAAGGAAAACGAGTGAGGAAACCAAGACAAAACTTTGTTCATCTCATTAAAAACTTGGGAGATGATGACCATCTTTTGGTTTTCTCTTTTAAAAGGCCCTGAGTGCTTTCCATGGAAATTGACTTCTTTTTCTCTTTCTACAGTTTTCAAATGAAAAGTATGTAATACAAGCCTGATAAGTCTAGTCAATTTGTTTCATTAGTGTTGGCATATATAATTAGATCCTATCAAAGATAGAGATGCAATTTCTCAAAGATTATCAAGTACCTTTATCAGAAGTAAAGACAGTTTCCAGAAATCAGGGAACTTAGTTTATTGACATAGATGGGGGGGAAAAAAGACAATTTGGTTTCCTGTCACCTAAGAAAAGCTATGCTATTCCACTCAGATTTTGTTATGTGAATGTCAAGGATACTAAAGAGCAATACTTATCTGTAAAGATGATACACAGAACTACTTCCCATTAATGAAAGTCAACTTTCTAAACTTACTTGAGTGTCTCTGAAAGGAAGAAACTTTGCTGCACATCATCATGGCTTTCATGATTGTTATAAACATCTCTAATGCCAGAATAGCCACCGTCTACTCTGCAGTGTTTTTCCAGTGCCTGAAGCAGGGGAAAAAAACCAAAACAGTAGGATTAACAAAATGAATCATCTATCAGTTTTAATTTGTTTGACAATAAAACTAGCCAAAAACAATTGTCACAATTTTTTTGATAAAGAGGTGAAAACTAGATAAAGCTCCAGATAGAAAAACCTTTTTTTTTAAAGACACATGCACATGTGTCTAATTTTACATTTAGGAAGAGAAGCAAAATGATAAGTGAATAAAAAGTGAACACAAAACAGCTTTCAGAAGGAAAGATATAGGGGTATAAGGATGTAAAGACATGGATTTTCACTTACTTTCTTTTTCCTGTTTTTAGTAGGAGTAACAATATTCTTTCTCAAGCTTTTGGAGATCACTTTACATATCCCTTTCTTGGTCATATTTTAGAACTTAAAAATGACTGTGATAGAATTGAATACCATCTTAAAGATCAGTCTTTTCCTTACCGCCTGCAAGTCCCTTCAAAATAAGGAAAGGCAGCTCTCCATTTTGTATGTAAGTTGTCTGGCTTCTCTTCGCAATTATTTCATTTTTCAATGGGAAACACTGATAGTAGGCTGTGACTGAATTTCTATACTGCAGTAGCTATGTTTTTCTTTGCTACCTTTCTGAAAAAGCTTTGTCTGTTACACAGGAGTAGATGGAAAGCCAGTGTGTGGCTGGACTTAACATGTTTTAGCTGTAACAATAACTGTGTTTTTCTCTAACTAGTTTCCAAACTCTGTATTCAATTAAAAGGTGTAAAACAGATGACTGATGCCTATTTCACAATAAAAAGGAGTACATGCTCAACCTAAAATACAATTTCTTTTCTGCCCACAGGAATATCCTATATTTTGAAGGAGATTTATAATTTTGAAGGAGAAAAAAGATCAGATGAAGAGTGTTTGCGGAAGGGCAAAAAATATGTATCAAGTGCTGGAAGTGTAGAAGGTATATACAGTTAGACTATTTAATGAACTTTAACTTTTCTTTATTTTAGACAAGTGTTTGCATTAGAAAGGTTGAACCCATATGTCTATGTATGAGCCATAACTTCTTTAAATGTACTGCTATCCAATGCCTTATTTGAATATTAGTTATCACTACTTTGTTTAAAAATATTAATTCATTTTTTTCTTTTTAACTGACCTCTTTAACAAGGCCATAAGTACTATTAGCCTCTTAATTCTTCTCAGTCTGTTTTATAACTCTCTTGTATCCTGCAGTATCATGAATTAGGAAAATCTAAGATGATTATATTTAAAACAACTCATTATTCAAAAACAAATCCAGAAAATGGTATTTTACCCTAAATAATTTCTCATAATGAAAATGATGGTAAGGATAGGGGATTACTACATTCATTCAGGACCATGCTACTCTGAAACATGATGTTTGCTCTGGAGATGGTATTAGAGCAACAACTTTCAGGCAGAAGTACCTCAGGCTTTATCCAACCCCCAACAGAGAGCCAGAAGGTAACTAGTTTCTCTGTTTCTGAAGTTACTACTAATATCACTGAAGTGAGTACAAGACGTGTAGATTTTATTTAGGGAAAGACGCTGCATTTCAAAACACACATGGCAAAAAGCTATGAAAAGGCAGAAGGTATCTCTAAAACAGGCAGAATAAGCACTTTCTGATGAAAGATGGGACTAAAAGTCACTAATAATTACTGAGGTATCCATCGCCTTCACCTGCTCTAAAGGCTGCTGGAGATCTGTGTTTTGCTGTGAGTAGATATCCTAAATGTCCTTGATTTTGCTGGAGTCCCTGTAGCCTTCTGCACACATTTAGCTTGCATGTCAGGCTCTTCATAGTTTTCACTGGAGAGTATGCTGCCTATTGTATATTTAAAAGGGATTTTTCTCCAGGAGAGATCCTTTTAAAGTATAACAGCCTATCTGTCTTTTCTTATGTGTCTTTAGGTTCTTTAATTTTCCTTGGATACTTTTACTAAGTGACAAATATTCTTAAATTTAAACAAGTCATTTCCCCTGGCTGGTACTCCTTCTCTCTTGTCTACTTCAACCTGCAATGAATTCAAAATTCTAAATCTGTTATTCGATTTTCAATGTCAAACACAAGATGGTGTTTTTCAAGGCACAGCAGAAGGAGAACTTGAAGGATAAGGCTATTATGCAAGGAAATAATCTCCATTATAAACAGGGCAAGGTAAAAGAAAAGCAAATGGCATTTGCTGTTTATGTGCTCTTAGAGTCTTGTTTGAGTTCACTGTAGGGTGAACCATAAAGGTCCCTGAACACACTGCTATGATGTAAACCAAGGGGTTAACTTGCACCATTGTCAGCTATCTGGTGGTATTTGCTTGGTGCAAACATGAAGCATCTTATCCCTCAAAGCTACTTTCCATGTAATTAAAGCACATTCACCAGCAGGATTAGTAGGATGAAAAGACTCTTGGTTGTCAACCTCCTTTAACTGGCAGTGATGGGCTTCTGTGCCCCTTACCTGCAGTTTCAGAGTACAGTGATGTTCACAGTGACAGGGGGTAGTGGTGGGTGGGAAGAAACAATCAAACACATTTTAAATTAGTAGTTCTCAGAAAATGAGGGTGGCTAAGATCAGTTATGCTAGAGTAATGGAAAACATCAAGCACAGTGAAAACTGGCTGACAGTCTCAAACGATCATAAAGGGGAAAAAACAAAGGAAGTGCTACGAATTTAAAATATGTGCCACATTTATAATGCAGAAAGGGAGGCTTTCATGAGCTAAGCTGATAAAACCTTTCTGACTCAGTAACAGTGGATATTGCTGGTGGTCATAACTGCATTTTCTCCAGCTGCTGAAGTACATACAAAATGATCTTGGACTCAAAGCAGCAAAGCAAGTTTACAAGTTAAAAAGGGAGAGGCTATAGCATATTTTTAGTCTACAAAAGTTAGAGAAGGACTTAATAGACTTGTCAGAGAGTTTAGAAGTCATGACTCCTTTTGTACTACAAGGGCAAGGGGAAACAAACCTAATGATTTCTTATTTCCAGAGTAATGAGTTGAAAATGGACGTGAAATACCTGAAAACAACTTTTTTTGAGCAAAACCCAAATGGCCTCATTGTTCGGTCTTTTTTCTTGTTTCAATCTCAGGTTCTGTTTCGTGCAACAAAACTACCAACTACCTTCTGTGATTGGGGACTTCCCTAAGAACAGAGAAGGTGAAGTGACTTACTCTCTGGGGCAACATTAAGGAGCAAGAGGGAGCAGAATTTATGAAATAGTTGTGGTAAGCTATTATGAAGTGCTGGAACAAGAAACATTATCAGGTGGAGCTGTAGTACTATAAACATCAAGGGAGAAGAGGAAAGAAAAAAAGAAGAAAAAATATTTTAAACCTTCAACTGTGACTGTATAACTTCTGTGAAGCTGTAAGATTTGTTTTTGTGAAACACACCACTGCACATTAGGACAGTGGAAGATGGGCCCCCTGCAGAATGGGACCAGCTACATCTCCCACACACAGGCTGCAATCCACTATGTTAGAGCCAGATGAGAATAACCACAAGAATGTTAAACAAGGAACACATGGGGACTGCTAAGAAGGTAACCAAGTGTACAAACCTGAAAGAAACACAAACAAACTGAACCAACAGGGTAAAGAATAATAATGAGGAAAACATTTCAATTGTTTATAACAATGTTATCAGTGTGGGCAGTAACAATGAGTCAGGAAAAACATCTCCTGGAGAAGGAACATTTGGCATTGCTGAAGCCTGGTGGGATGACTTCCATAAACAGCCATTGTAAATATGCCAATTATAATCTGCCTGGGAAGATTCCAGTAATAAAATGTGTGCCTATGGGTGGTGTTACCAAAGAAGAAAGTAAGGGAACAGCCCTCTAAATTAGAGGTTTTAAAAAAACAATTGCTTTGGAATAATTAACTTGGAAGCATATTGTTTCAGGACCACAGAGCCAATACCTGAGAGAGGCAAATATAATGCCCTAAATAACTACAGTCCATCTAGCTGAATAGAGTGCTCACTGCAGATGCAGAATGACTGCGAATATTCAGAGAAGTTTAAGAGTATAAGTACACTTAATGCTGTTAGTCTTTTTTGCAAAACAGATTTTGCCTTTAATTCTTCAAGAATATCTGATTACTGAACTTGAAATGCCTTTTTTTTCCCAATGCTCAACAACATTTGCAGAGCATTTGCAATACATTCAGTATCTCACACGGTGAATACTGAATACATTTACAGATCTTGGTTGCTGTGGAGGTAGTCGGGTACACGGAGTTATAATCCAGTAAGAGCTCTCTAGTGGGGTCCCTCAGGGCACAAGTCTACATGTTCTAGCCTTAGTATAGAGCAACCTTCTAAAACTAGCAGTGTGGGACCTTCCAAAAAAGTTGTAATCATATACTCATACACTCCTAGAAGCAAGAGATGTTGGGTAAACTGACAAAAAGGATATTTTTGAAATCCTGGAAAGCCATACCTCTGCACAAGAGAGGTCGTTGTGAAAAAAATACTGCATAGAGGTGTGGTGGGTTTTTTTCCTTTTTTTTTTTTTTTTTTAAATATTTTCTTAAGTATACAGAGCCATAAAAATAATGTTCTTTGGCTTCATGTATTTCCTATCAGACCTCATATAATTTAACATGGGTAACATCAACGTGAGGAGAAAATAAGTGAACTCTGTTACAGGGACCCATAACTGGAGGATGAACCATGGTAAATCTAAAGGCTCTCATCCCTAGCAGTAAGAGTGATTAACCACTGAAATAAGGGAAACAATGGATTTGGCAAGCTAATTTTTGCCATATGGACTAGCTGGCCTCTTGGAAGGCTTGGGCTAGACAAACACAAAGAATTAGAGTCAGCATTACTGGTTGAAGATCAATGGCTAGTGGGACACAGAAATTTAAATCTAGAAGAGATTGCTATCATTTATGGAGTTTTGTCCAGACGACCCATGCTTTTTGAAAGTCACCCAGTTTTTACATGTTCAGTACTATCTAGTACTTCATCCTGGCCTTCATCACCTTAATTAAAATCACCTTTGTAAAATTACTGTTGAAAATATATTTCATAAACCTTATTTCCATGTCAAAGGCTTAAATCTGACACACGTCTGTGCTTTCCCTTCGCATGCAGTAATGCTCAACATCTTGAGCAGTACATCCAAATGTGACTCTAATCCTAGAAGTGTTTAAGAAGGAAAAATCACAAGGTATTTTTCTACTATGCAATACCAGCAGTCTTTACTTTTTGTCAAAATTATCTTAGTTAATATATTAGTAAATGAATCTCTGGAAATTTGAATTGATATTAATGATTTAAAATAAATATTTACTCTCCAACTGCTAATATCCAGATATCATTCAATAGCTCACTTAACAAGATATTAGGATTTAACATGAAAAAAGTCCAATGGAACATTACCTCAACAGCTTCCCATCCCCACTGTCTGTACTTTGGATCATGAGTGAACCGCCACATGTACATGTAGGTTTCTATGACTTCTGGTCGTAGGATGTAGTATTTTTCATTTTGTCTTGTAGCAATGGCCTCAACACCACCATCAAATCTGAAGGCTTCTGGTCCCAGTTTCATGCCTAGCCAATATAAAAACACAGGCTAAAAACAAAGGCATTAAAAAAGGTTTCAAATTATGTAACGTACCAAATCAACTAGGCTTTCATGTGGCACAAATCCAGGTCACCCAAAAGGTATATAATTCATGAAAGATACTGCAGCACATCCTATTTTTAATATTTTGTAAGTAATTCAGAGTAGGAGAGAGCTGTTCTTCACCAATGCCTTAAACAGGGGTTACAGTTTGAACAGTGATGCTAACATTTGCATTCTGGAAGACTTCATATAACTAGCAACATGTGAAATCTTGCTTAAAAGAGGAGGATATTTACTTTTCTATATCAAACTGGAAAATACACTCTGGGACCTGAAATACTGCCAGGGTTATTTCTATAAGAAGATGAAAGAATCCAAAGAAATTTCCTGCACAGAAATCCACTTTCTTTGTGCAATTCTATTGTTAGCAGCATTGTATCAACAGAATAGAGTGTAAAATAGTTTTTTTTGTGCATAAAATGTGATTAACAGTGACACTGATGCATAAATGAACAGGTCCCTCTCTTATTTGTATTCAGCTATACAGAAATTGGCATAGTGAAAAAAGCTGTCATGTTAATTACTACAGCGAGGAGTCCCAACTCAGGTGCACAGAAATTATTTATAAAACAGAGCATCCATTTTTAAAATTACTCTTAAAGCAAAGCAGCATTTGCTCAAAAAAGATGAATAGTTCTCACTCTGCTGCAATTTTCATTCAGCATTATACAAAAGTACCAATGGCTGCCTTCACAAAGTCAAGCTGTGAAGCTAAACTCTGCAATACAGTACTCACGTGTACGATCATAGGATTCATGGCAAGTCCTCGCAATTTCAGCACCAAGCTCAATGTGATGGCCCGTCTTGTCACTGGGTGCTCCATCTGCTCCGAGAGCAAACATGCCTCCAGCAAAACAAGTGAGATGCCCCATCTTGTGTTCAAGCAGTCCACCCTTCCACTCAGCGATGTATGTCAGCCCCCCGCTTGATTTTCGGATGAGATGGGCCTCTATGGCCTGCAAAAGTACATGATTTCAAAACAAAGGTACCGATTGGTAAAGTGTGAAGGACAAAGTTGTCTTGTATGTTGGCTATTTTTGCTCCATATTGCCTTTGCTTATAAAATGAAATGGATAACATGAGCTAGCATAATCAGAGTACAGCCAAACCAATGCAGATTAGCTTATATCAGTAATAATGACTAATTTTGCTAAAACTTTGAACAGTTTACATGGTACATTTTATGAAAATGTTGGAAAGACTTACAAAATACAATTCCATTTTTGAATTATTTTATTTCTTTCCCTTTCTACTGTGAGCAGTTTCAGGTAATTTCACACTTAATAGTGATTAGCCATCACTTGAGTTCTGTGTTTCCCGTTTTAATTCGGACTTAAAGGATGTGGTTATCGATATAATGATGAATATATATGAATATATGAAATTTAATACTCATATTAAAAATATTTGACTCAGTGCGTGCACTGAATGATGTTAGGCCTCTGAGTCTAGCTGGCGTTCCTAAAGTTCATATGAGTTTCCCTCCCAGACTGAAATCCTCTACTTATCAATAAAGAGTAGGGTCTCACTGAGATTTCTGGAAAAAAAAAAAAAAATCTAAGCAGAGTAAAAATATACAAATCTAGAGAGAATTAGAAGTTGGTGATGCTAGCAACATATGGTCACTTATTACAAAATCCAGGAAAGCAACCTTCCTTTTTAGGAGGAACAGAATTAAAACAATAGAGGAGATGCAGAAGAGAACATTAATTAGAAGCCCACAAAGAAAGTAAGCTATTACTCTTTAAAGGGTAATAGAGAGGAGATAAACAATGCTATCAGACATTCAGTATATCCAGCAGTGCTGTTGTTCTATTGAAATCATAAGATACAGAAACAGTACTCAACATGCCTTATGCAAGAGAAAAAAACCCATTAATAAATATCAGTACAATTGTTAACAAAAACACCAGGATTTTTTTTAAAGTGTTATAAAGAGAAAGTAATGATTGTATTTACTTCTTCTTACTTAAACATTTGCGAAGGTTGTTTCTGTAAGCACAAAAAAATCTTCTCTAAAATAGAGGCATCAGGGTAATAATTGTACAATTTTGACATATTGAGTATTTTTTTCTGCCAAGAGTGTCACATTGAAAACTACACTTTGTTTTCCACTAACATTAGTGCAAAGCACTTAGTAGGGATGTTTTCTGCCAAGATACAGAGTCACTATTAGCTCATGAAACTCCTCTTTGTTTCTTCCTTGATTGTATGTTTTTTAGCACTAGGTACCTACTGGAAAGCATACCTAAATTCTAAGCTGCAGTAAATAATGAAGATTCCTGTGCTTTAAACAAATCATAATTCAACCTATAAAAAGAGGAATTATACATGAAAGGGGAATGTTGAGAAAACACAACAATTTTATGGGAAATAGCTTTCAGACTACTTAAGCATTCTAAAAAAATAAGCTACCTAAAACCAAGTTCATAAAGGAAAAACTTTCATTACATTTCATTAAATTTTTCAGCATGGTATGTCCTATCTCACCAAAAAACCAATTCTGGCAACAGGTGATAACTCTATTGGTGAGTTAGCTGTTGGGTCAGAATTTATTAAAAAAAAAAAAAAATTATAAAAACAGACTAATGATTAAATTTACCTGTATCACTTTTTTTTTTTTAAAGAAAATTATTACTGAAAGACAGAAAGAAGTAACTGACAGAAATAACAGCAGTGATGCACTTTTGAACTATAGTAACTAGACCAGAGTTGATTCTTGTAGTATGAAAATGGATTTTGTGATACCAATTAGTCATTGCAAGTTTTTTCCCCTCTTTGGCTCAAGATTAAAGTTCAGGCTGAAAAAATACAACTTCCACTTGAGAAATTTTAAAATGATTCTAACAAATGGGTGTTAAGAAACTAACAAATTGATCTTGATTGATGCCAAGAATGTCACAAAATAAAAATATATTTCCAATTTAAGTATTCACGTTTTGTTAAGCAAATCATCTTGGTTTTATAAATGGGTCCTATTAAGAACTAGTACGTATGTCTATTAAAAGTTATTTTATTATGTAACCATCTTACTTAAAGCTATTTTTTGATATATTACAGACTCTTAGATTGCCTTGTCATACTTTGTACAATCATGGGTCCCTAAGTGCTAGATAATACCTATACCAATGTATATGCCTTTATTAATGGCATGCCAGGTCACTAATCATTTTTACCTAGACATGAAATCTGAAGTTTAACAGTAGGATGGAAAGGTAGGGTTACATTCCCATAGAGAAATGCTATTTGGCATCTGCAGTGCTGTGGGTGCAGTTTTGGCAGGGAAGTAAGTGAGTAAAACGAGTTATTATAAAAGGACAATAGGTAGTATGGTGACAAAGATCCACCCAAATGAAAAGCTCTGTCTGGTATAATTAATTTTGCATTTCATACTTAAAATCACTTTTATTTTGATATAATTATACTCATTCAAAGGGACACATTTATTTGAATTGCAGCTCTCTAACAAGTTGCTCCCCACCTACAAGTAATTCCTTCCTGCACTGTTTGCAGATCAGGTGGTGGGATGGAGCCTTACGGAGCCTCTTATGAGAAAAGGCTGAGAGAATTTGGTTTGTTCATCAAGGAAAAGAGAAGGCTTCGGGGTGACCTAATTGTACCCTCCAGTATCTGAAGGGAGCTACAAGAAAGATGGAGAGACTATTCACAAGAGCATGTAGTGACAGGACAAGAGGGAATGGATTCAAAACAAAAGAATCATAGAATCACAGAATCAACCAGGTTGGAAAAGACCTCCAAGATCATCAAGTCCAACCCTTGATCCAACACCACCGCGGTTACTAGACCACGGCACTACGTGTTACATCCAGTCTCATCTTAAAAACCTCCAGGGACAGTGAATCCACCACCTCCCTGGGCAGCCCATTCCAATGTCTGATCAATCTCTCCATAAAAAATTTCTTCCTAATATCCAACCTAAACTTCCGCTGCCACAGCTTAAGATCACGCCCTCTTGTCCAACTGCTGGTTGCCTGGGAGAAAAGACCGACCCCCATCTGGCTACAACCTCCTTTCAGGGAGTTGTAGAGAGCGAGGTCTCCCCTGAGCCTTCTCTTCTCCAGG
>VXAY01006826.1:338303-428989 GCA_013399855.1 Oxyruncus cristatus | reverse complement strand
CCAGTGAGCCAGGACTGTTGGTAAATGATGGAGAGCGGCTTGGCGAGCTCTTGCACCAGCTCCCTCATCACCCTAGGGTGGATCCCATTTGGTCCCACAGACTTGTGAGCATCCAAGTGGCTCAGCAGGTCGCTGTTTCCTCCTGGATTACAGGGGGGCTATTCGGCTTCCTGTCTCTGTTTACCAGTTTTGAAGGCCAGTTGTCCTGAGGACAACCTGTCTTACTGTTGAAAACTGAGGCAAAGGGCAAAAGAGATTAGGTTTAGATTAGATACTAGGAAAAAAATTATTTCCCGTGAGGGTGGTGAATCAGTAGAACTGGTTGCCCTGAGAAGCTGTGGATGCCCCATCCCTGAAAGTGTTCAAAGTCAAGTTGGCTGGAGCTCTGAGCAACCTGGTCTAGTGTAAGGTGTCCATGCCCATGGCAGGGGTTTAGAACTGGATGATCTCTAAGGTCCCTTCCAACCCAAACCATTCTATGATATTTATCACTATAGAGATTATTATTTCTTCTCACTGTAATGAATATTGTCAATATAAACCAATACGCAGTATCTGAAAATAATCAAAAAAGCTAAAATAAGGTGGGTCTTTAGCTGAAAATACATTACTGATGGATAATTGTTTTTTGGAGCTGGTACACTTTTTCTTTTAAGTAAATGGAAATTTCATTCCAGAATGTATTAAGGTAAGGCAGAGAGACTGTGCAATGTAAAAGTTTGGAAAGAGAAAAGGTGGCTACAAATGTGTGTTGCCAAAGGGAGGAATACCAGATGCTACCTGGGAGTGACCAAAAAAAAAAAAAAAGAAAGACAGCCTGACTTGAGACTGTAGTGGACAAAAAAGAAGAGCAAGGAAGAGAAACTAAAGGTAAATAAATATTTTCTAGATATTAAAAAAAATAAATTTACTGCATGTAAAGCTGATATGGCATTATGGAATACACTTTGTCCTGCACTCACATACACCTCTAAGTTTTTAGAGCCAGCCTTTTACAGCTGATACAGTTCCTGGCAATTTTTCTTTTTGAGCTCTTATATAAGGCTCTGCTTACAGACCTTACTGCAGTAAAGCCTTTAGCCAAATTACTTTTTTCTCCATCTTGTGGGAAATTATTCCTCTGATACACCAACTTTATAAATGCTTTAGCACTCAATTAGAAACAATAATAGTCCCTTTTACAGTTTGAATTGTGGCTCAAGTGCTCCTTGTATTACTACTGGCATCTTTCTCATGAGTTTGCATGTTAAAATTATGCCCTTGCCTATCTGTCACAGTAAATGAGACATTAGGAATTGTTTCAACTACAGAGATTGCAAATTGCACGTTTGTGTAATCTCTGTTATTGACAGCACAAAAGAGAAACTCTTCAGCTTTTCCCAACCTGATTTGCATCCCCTCCTGCCTTCTTTGTTAAGGCAATGTTTTGTGTTCTCTGCTTATCAGCCTGTTCCTTAACCTGCACATTACACTGCCACTTCTTATCCTTGCACAATTAAGTAGAACTGGACCCTCCTAATAAATACCCATTTTCCTTCTTTTGGTTCTTCACTCCTTAAAGCTTTTCACATAGCTTAAATGATGTCTTCGCAACCCCCTTCCTCTGTCCCTGACTTGATTTTGTCATTGGCAAGTCCTTCGTTTACCCTTTGATTTGTTTAGAATGAAACTGTTTTGTTTGTAGGGAAACACAGAAGACACAGAACTGAATCATCTCACTGTTCAAATGAGTCAACCCCCCCCAATCAACAAGCTTATTTTTACATGTATTCTCTTGGTGGATTACACTGACAGGTAATAAAAACACTAACAGAGGTGCCTACAGAGCACAGATGGAGGCTTCTCAGGAAAAATGAGGCTTCTCAGGAAAACACCTCAAGGTTGCTCAATTCAAAATAAACATGTGCTACAAAAACATTAACTCTGCTAAAGGAGCAGAGATAACAAATTACAAACCTCAAATTGCCATGTCATCCTGCGGTTCTACTACCTCTAGCACTTAGGCATTTTACCTCTCCTTTTACAGTAGCTTCTAAATTATGATTAATGGATTTCAATGATTACTGCTGTTTTAACAAAAACCAGGTATTTCATTTCCCACCTCAAGATGTCACTGTAGCTGGAGATAAAACTGCCCTGCAAGACAGTTACATATTTCCATACCTTAATAAATTTGAAACTTCAAAAATATGATTCTAGTTCTAAATTTCAAGGGTTTATAATGTTTGTTTTGGGGATAATTACAACTCTGCAGGCATCTTCATAACAAAGCCCTATAAATTATCTCAGTTCAAACTTTTAATATATTTTTCTTCCCCTAGGACTTCTCATAAACAGTATTTTGATGATCTGAAGCAACAATAAGGACAAAAGAGATTTCTACCACGTGATATTTCCAGTAATTCATAGATGTATAACGTCAATTGCTTATTTATTTTAATATTTACAGATTGCACCAATACATTTTATTGCTTTGAAACAGCACACAGCAGGCAGGTAAGGTTTTCACGCAGTGAGTTTCTAAGTCAATTGTCTGTGTTCTTGAGTTTGCCACTTCCCTTACATTTTCTCTGTTGAGTTGATCTAGTGCAATAGATACTTTTTTTCTTAAACCTTCATAATTAATCAAATTTATCTTTTATCAAAAATTCCAATGAATTTATTACAAAAAGTTTATAGCCGGAATAGGAGGTTCAAGCCCTTGTTACATATAAGTTAAATACCTCTGCCAAAGAAAAGTGGCATCTTATCCTCATTGCTTACTAAATGGAGCTTTAAAAATCAAAACTGAAATCTGAACACAGAAGAACTTTCATTTGTTTAAACACAATATGTAAGAAACATTTTGAAAACACTAAAGCACTTACTGCTTTTGGACTTAGGACATATTATGCAGACAAGCGTACAAGTGCAATGAAATATGAGTGCTTATAATGGAGATGCCTAAATTTTTCAAATGGAAACATTGGCAAATATTTAACTACTGTGATATCTATTCATCTGATCACTAAAAAGATGATTCAATACTAGGGGAAAGCTGACAATTTACTCTTGTCTGAAAATCATAATTTTTTCCCCTCTATAGATCTATTAGTGTCTCTAAGAGCACCAATGCTCTAGCACTAAATGTACTTAATGCCGTCTGTTACCAGAAGGCTAAATTTATTCATATTCTTAAAACAGTATTAACGGTCTGGCCAGAATCAAATCAAGCCACTCTCAAAATATTACATTATGCATTTTCTGAATATTCTAGAATAAGTATTTGTTGCACCTGATAAGCTTTTTTTGTCATCAGAAAAGGAAGGGAAAATAGCATGAGCAGTAAGGACATGGCTGCTCTGACAAGAAGACCAAGGTCACGAGCAAAAACCAGACAATTTCTCTCTGGACTTCTGTAGTTAAAATCCTCCTTAAAGACTTCTAACAATATTATATAGCTCGCTGCTTCTCCTGACAGTGCATAAATAAGCAAAAAGTTGAATAAATAACCTCTATAGTCCAAAACATAAGGCATTGTGCAGTTATAAGTAAATTATAAACAATTTAAAAATCTGCAGAAGCCTGTCTTTAGTCTTGATGCTTTCTGTAAGCAGTTGTAGAAAGCCTCAAAACTCTTGTTAAGAGCGGAAATATAGTGAAGAGAATAACAAGGAGCAGTGAGTCCTCTGGACATTCTCGTCTGCTAAGTGTAATGAATGTACGTAATACAGCTATACTATCGCTACATGCAGAACACCAGTGCATCTGGGTGATAAATATTTTAAACACAACTGCTGACAAAATGTAAATAAACTGCCTGTTTATTAATTTTAACACATTTAAGTTACAGACAATGCCTCCCCACTGCAACACCAAAAAAACCCCAAAACAAACTATGCAGTGGGACTGCTGGGTCCCCTGTTTAATTCTAGTACGGGCTCCTATTGCAGCGCCCTGTGTGCCCTGTTTATGTATTTTCTTCAATGCCAAGAAGTGCTCAAGTATTGAATGTTCAATTCATTAATATACTTTTTGCTTTACCCAGTATGACAAACTATTATGAATTGTTGCAGTTCTGTCACTGTCCACATCGGTTATGCAGTTTTTAAGATCACTACAATCACAAAGCAAACCACTTCGAGCAAATCAATGGAAACTGCAATCAGCACAGACCAGCCACCAGACTGTCACCACAATTAAACAGACCTTCATGAAACTCCAGAGATAAAAAGAGCCTTTCTGCCACTATCATGTGTTCAGTTTGCTAACAACACTTTGTTCTCTCCCTTGTTTCAAGGAGAAAGGAATCTACATGGATTTGTTTTATTTATCTGAAAGGCTGAAATCAACAGCTCTGAAAAATATCCACTACTTAATGCTGACAATTAAATCTATCCCCAAAAAACCCCAAACAAAACCAAAGCTTTCTTTGGTAGTGTACAAACTGAGTATATCAAAGTTAGTCTCCAAAGTTAGCAATGTGCCAAAAAATTAGAAAACATTAAAAAGTGATTCTATATATTTTCTGTCTAAATTCTCAAAATCCTGAGGCCAAAAATTACTTTTTTGCCTTTTGATACCCACTGAAGTTTACTGCATTCCTTAATCATGCAACCCAGCCTAGCAGCAAGCTGACATTCAGGAATGCTGTTGAAATCTGGCAGAGTGGTTGCGGCACGGCTGTGGCACTGCTGTGGCACTACCAATTCTTCTTTTGGCCATTTCCATTGTTTCGACTTCCATGTGCCATGTTCTCCAGAGATCACTAGTTTTCTTGTTATTCTCTTCTGAGCAGTTATTCCGCAGTAAGAGAAAGTAAACAACCTAAATGTCTGAAAGTAAACTACCCTGACTCATGGTAAAACTGCAGAGACCATCTCTTTCACCTTACTGACACCACAAGACCACCCTGGGCTGCACTGATCTGGGAAGCGCTGGTGAGGCATTCTCCCTTTTCCTGTGAAGTTCTTCTAGGATGAGTTTCCATTCTCTTTACAACCTTTAGGTATGCCACTTCTCTAGAAATACACCGATAAGGGAATGAAGGCAGCATCAGAGAGAGAGAGAATAAATATATGAGATAAATATACACAGAAAGAGAATTAATATATGCAGAAAGATTGCAATGGCCATAAATAGATGTAATGGGAAAACTGGGAAAAGATACCAGACCATTTCAGACATCAAATGTGAGACAAGCTATATACAGGAGCAGTGGAAAAATATCCCTTCAACTTAGAAAATGAGGGCTGACATATTCAAGAGGGGAGGATTTGATGCAGTTGCTTAGGACACTGCTGCTGCCAGACTAGATATAAGTCAACCCACAAGGTCCATTTTTGCTCTAAATTACCATGTTGTCTTATTAAACTTAATTGTGTCTCAGAGGTCAGCTTTTTAACTGAAAAGAGTGGGATGATTCTATCCTGGATACTTGCAAAGACTCATAGATTATTCTGTTGGCAGTTGTATCCTCAAAACGTGGCTAAAAGCTGAATACACATTTGTTCTGTAACTAAATGTCGCATGCTGTCCATTGAAACCCGTTTAAGATCTCTTACTTCATGTATTATGGGAAACAGGACATTATATGTATTGCTTTTCAAAAGAGAAAAAATAACTTACATTAAAAATATATTCACTTGTCTTTTTGTGTGAATTCTAGAGTTTATGAACCCCTCTGATGGCCTTACATATTCATATTAAGCTCTGGTATTCAAAACAAGACTATCTCTGTCCTTCTTCCCATTAGAAATAAACACTTTAAATGATTTCAACCAAATATGCATCTTATTCATGGCAAGCAGAATAAGTTTTTAAATTTAGTTTGACATCTTAGTTATTGCTTTTAACTTAAGCCATTATACAATCTATAGCTAATACAAAAATTCTAATAGAAAGAACTCTTTTTTAAAATATACTTTACAGAACAATGCGAGAAATAGTCCCAAAGCTTTATCTAAATAGATTTTAGCTTTTCACAGTGAACTACATCACTCACCATATATTTTCATTTGTGGTTTCTGGATAGCAGATGATATTGAATTAGGCATCGAACCTTCACATCACTCTTTCAGAATCTGGTGGGTATGTGCTGGACTGAACAGCCAGGAATAATCACGCCGTTCCCTTTGGCGTAGTCTTAAAAAGATTCTGAAAGCGTCAGGGGAAATCTATCTAAGAAAATATGAAGCAGACTCAGAATGCCCAAACCGCGTAGGGTTAGTCTTAAAGAAAGACTGCAGCTTGTGCAGACTCTCAAATTAGCTTTAATTTAGATAAGTAATGGATCGATAGCAATAAAGCCAATATCAGAATGGCTTTCAAATCAGGCTTGTTGCTCCAGGGAAGAACCTGGTATATCAGTAGGGCACGAACATTCTGCAGTTTCTGTGACACTGCAACTTTGCCTCTGCTTTTTGAACAAGCTGTGTTACAATATCAAGCTGCAACTCTTAATGCTGCGTGTACATTTTGAGCTTTGGTACAGATGTACCTTAGTACAGAAGAGACAACAAGAGGAATGCCATTGCTCAGAAAATACCGAAAGTGGCATTCAGCCAGCAGCGTCAGGAAATCTAACACATCTTTATAGTGATCACTTGGCCCTCTCAAACACTAATACATGATGCTTGGACTTCTTAAGAGCTAATACTACTAAAAAGTATTAAGCAAATAGGTACTTTACATAGTCATATACAACAGAGCTCAGACTCTGCCATTGATATTTTCACGTTTGGCGATGCTGCTGACCAGGCAATTCTGTTCCTCCAGGTCAAACCCAAGCAGGGAGAACTGTTGTGTGATTCTGTAGTGTGATGGCCATCACCACTTCTGCTTCCCACTGGGACCTTAACATGCCTGTGACAACTTCTGTACCCAAGGAGGTTGCTATCCTAGTATAGCTAAGGTGTGATTTTAAAAAAAGGCATGCTCCTGCACTCTGCATAGACACATGTCAGAGTGCTCCTGTCCCTCTTCTCCAATGACCAGCCAACAACGGGCAGTTCTCCAGCTTATGGACAGCTCAGGCTGGCTCAGGAGAGATACAGGCATGCTACCACCTTGCAGCTGGCATGGGATGCAGACATGCTCGTGTGGTGTAAGGCAAGACAGACTTCCTCATGTACCTCACTCCAGCAGGGCTCACAACAGGGGAATGTGAAGTACCATCTTAGTACAAGCAACCCCACAGTTGCCACTGAGGCATTGGGCTCTCCTGGACTCTCTGTTGTCAGCTAGGATCAACGAGCCCCTGCTCCTCCCCTACAGGACAGGGGGCAGTGCACTCAGGGTCCTGCCAACAAGGGTGATGGTCACACCACATTTGGGACAGTCTACCTGCAGTTGTTTCCATAATAGCTGTACAAAAAAAAGCACTTTTTTTTTTTTTTTACTGTATGCATCTATGCACTAGCACTTACCATGTGTGAGAATGTATTTAAAAGAAAAGCCTGATGTTACTAAGCCAACGGAAGCAGAAGGCTAGAAGCAGCTTTGAGGTGCTTCAAAATGCCTTCCATGGTAAGATGAATTGATATCGTATTATCAGACACTTTGTTCTCTCTGTTTGGCTGCCAACCCGATGGCTGAGCTATTTACAGTAGCACTGTTCTTATGCTATAGCCTCAAATGCACTCAAACCTAATTTAAAATCCACCTTTTGCTCTGAAGCTGAAACCATGTTAGCAGTGAAAATGAGGCTGACTGCATCCAAATCTGCACTTACAAAATTAAAGGCAAGATTTTCTTAGCAGAGGATACTTGGTCGTCAAATTTACTACCACCAGAGATCACACCCTTCCTCAAATCATCACATATGACTTTCTAATGAAAAAAGAGATGCAGTAAGTCAGAGTCGTATTTTTTAATGTCACCACTTTTTGTGTATGGGAAGTAAAAAGAGACTTATAACTTCCCTAGGGACAGTGCATTTCCAGATATATGAAAGAATAAGCAGATATTGCTTAGCATCTTGAAGACTTGTCTATAGAGGCACTGTTTACAGATACAGTTAATAAGAGATAAAAGTCCTGGCCCTAGACAGCTTCCAGTCAAAACAGATGAAAGGATGGGGAAAAAAACAACTAATATTATCTTTTTTATATATACATATGAAAGTAAAGAACCGAGAAAATAGGTCATTTGCCCAAGACTGGAAGGAAAGCCTGTAAATATGAATTTAAACCTAATATTTCTCAAGTCTCAATCTGGTGTCATAAACCCATTATTTCTCCCAAAACAGCACGTTAAGGAAATACCATCAATAAGAAAGCAAACTGCAGACCAGCAGGACCATAAATAAAATACCACATAGAAATGTAAGTATGAACAATTCTGACTTTTGAAAACTTTCTCTTGTGTCCAATTTGGCTGTTTCAAAGAAGCTGGCTAATATATGCTCTTGGACCAAAAAGCAATTGTGCAACAAAGCCCCTGTTTTCATTTATACTTATCTACCATAATACATTGATCCATTTGTGGACCGTAATCAAAACACTTTTGATGGCCGAAATGTGAGGTTGAAACACAAGAGAGGAATTCCCTTCTGGATGTAAGGTAAAAAGACAAGCGTAATACATATTTAGAGAAGACTGAGGAAAAACAACAGAATGTCTTATCTGGGAGCTACCTGTAGATGCATCTTTTGCTGCTTATTTTATACTTTTCTTCTCCAGAGACAACTGACTATATTGCAGTTGAAAAAAAAGTTATTCATCAAGATTCTCCCCTTTCCCACAGTATCTATTTCTCTAGCACTTCTATTTGAAGAAGTCTTTTTAAAACAGAAACTAATTCTTTCAAAAAACACCCTGTGGAGGCAAATACATAAATCTCTCACATTGTCCCCAGAGCCTGTCTCTTTAGGATTATAATGGATTAGATTATTATGGAAAGGAAGATTTAAATATCTTATTTACCTGAACAGCATCATAATACATTTTCTTGCCGTCTTCATCTGTTTTGTCTGACATCAGCCATGCCTTGAGCAGATATTCATAAAAGCTATCCCCAAGCCCTCCAATGGAGACATGATCTTAACAGGGAAGAAAGAGATTGAACAGCAATTTCATCTTCAGCCCGGGCAATAAAATACAATTACAGTTTGAAATAGTGTATTTAATGATCTCTTTCTACAACATCTTCAGTAAACATAAGCCTGGAACCTCAGGAAAAACTTTACTGGTATAAGCAGAGAATTATTTATTTAATTTCTAAATTTTTAATCTAGCTAAAGCACCATAGTTATTTAATATCCACAACACGCCTCAGGAGTTCATGGCAAAGAAGAAAGAATTTATATGTGTTAGTTCTAATTCATGTAGTCTATTCCATACAAAAATGTGTTAAACTAAGGTCTTTTTTATTCTAAAAAGGGAAAAAAGTAGAAAGTGCTCTCTAATTTGATAAAGGCTTTCCCTTCTTAATGTGTAGTCATTGTTTTTATTTGCTCTTTTATTCACTAACTTTCCATTTAAGTCACTTCATAAAAAAGGCTTTTAGCTCCTTACTGCAGAGTTGAATTTCAGGTTATTTAGTGGTATTCCAAAACACAGAGCTGTAAGTTTAAAAATAATACTACATTTTTGAACATCTGACTGCTCTCACAACTCAAGAGTCATTCTGGAAGGGAAAAAAAAAAGACTTATCCACACCTACAGAAGATTATTGCTGTGACACTGCATTATTCTGCCCTATGCTTACTACGTGAAACGATCTAGTACTACAGATGCTGTGATTATTCAATTGCACAATTTAGGACGTGACTCTGCAAACACTAACACCACACAAGTCAGACATTCAACATCAGTTGCACCAGTGATGGGAAAGTTAGTGATGCTCTCAGCTGCCTGTAAAAGGTTGCACCCACTTGCTCTGCGGGAGCCCAAGAGGTTCTTGGCAAAATTTTAATGGGCTATCATGATTTCAGCACAGATCCCTTTAATACAGGAAATACTACAACTATATACATATGTAACGTGTTTTTATGAGCTCCATTAAACTAAGAACACTAGCTAGAGGTTTTCTTCTAAAACTTGGTGCTGCCTGGTAAAATCAAGTGATTTGGCAATTATTGAGTCTTCATTGAAAGGATGTCAAAATGCTTTACCAGGACTATTCATTAATAACTTTCAATTTTACAGCAAGGAAGGTATCCACTAATTCCACCCAAGACATCTAGGATGTAGATGTAGTTACATGGATCATGCAGCAAGTCCATGAGTTATACCACAAAATTCTGGGCATGAGAAAAGCAAAAACAACCCTCATGGTATCCAGCCTGGTTAAAGAGAGATGCAGAAGGTTTAGTGGTACTGAGCTGACACTTCCTGACACCTAAGTTGCATTTTAGCTTCCAAGTTATGCCCCCATTGGTGGAATTGAAAAGAACACAGAGAATTTATTTTTAAACTCCTTTGTATCTTTCTCTTCATGGAAAGCCTCCTTTCACCTTCCAAACAGGTTACAAAGACATGCAAACATAGAAGATATATATTTTTCTACTCCAACTTTACTAACAGTGTCTTTTTTCTCCACTAACCTGTGATATGCAAAAAATAATGTAGCTTTCTGAATATATCCTATGCCTACCAAATACATTGTACCATCAAACCTGGGTTTTAAATGGCCTTTTTTCTCCTCCCTACTCTTTTGAATGAGGTATATTAAACTTCAGGAAAGACTACACCATTTTTTTTAATTAAATGTTCACGAGCCAAAAGGAAAAGAGGTTTCTTAAAACAATGGGAATATTTCCTATGATCAAAGGCTGATCTTTGAACAGCAGCATTTAAATGACCTTTACGGTTTCCTAAATAAATTACCATAGAAACCTCTGACATTTGCAAACTAAATAGCACAAGCCAGTTTCATCAATAATAAGCCCTGTTATTATATACATTATTGCAGTAGACAAATCCAATTGACGCATGCTGCAGCAAATCACTGTCAGTTTACTGTCAAAATAACAAGGGCTAAATGAATTTACAGGAACAATGGCAGAGATCCAGCAGTGGCTTTCACAGTTATGGCACTGCTGGAGAAGAAATGTTCAGAAACCATTCCTCCCTGCCCACTTGATGTTTGAGAGAAAATACTTCTGTCTTATACCAATTAAGGGTCTTGGTTGTTTGTTTTTTTCCTTCTGTTGTAATCAACAGAAAAGCAATCTCAAATAAAACATCTTTCAAGTCTCACATACTGATCTTGTCTATGGGAAAAAATGTCAATGTCTGCAAATGAAGGCAACCGATATGGAAAAGATGCGACAAGATGGAATTTGTTTTTGCTGCTTCAGCATGCTGTGGATAGACCTGCATTAACATCTGTGTTCACCATTTGCATGCACAGGAAGCTAATTATTTATCAGTACTACATACTATTGGAAAGCAAAGCTAGTATAAGCTATAAATTTTCCTGTGCACACCAACACTCATGTGAATGAGGAGTGTATAAGACGCAATGATATTAAAAAATACGGAAAAGGCAAAGATCGTAAGGCAGAGTAAGTGTATAAGGCAGAGCCACTAACTGCCCTGGCCACTAGAAAGATCTGCTCTCATGCAGCTCACTGAAAAGCTGACAGAAGCCGAGGAAGGAGATAACTGGACCTGGCTCACAGGTGCAGTTGTTCTCTGCCCTTCTCCGCAACCTGCTGAGGTCCTTCTGAAGGGATGGGCCACTCCTCCCAGCTTTGTGTCGTCAGCAAACTTCCTGAGGAGGCATTTACACCTTCATCCAAGTCACTGATGAGTAAGTTAAACAATACTGGGCCCAGTAGTGAACCTTGGGGGACACCACTAGTGACAGGCTCCAACTAGACCCCCTGCCACTTATTACAACCCTCTGGGATCTGCCTTTCAGTCAGTTCTCAGTCCACCTCACTGTCTACTCATTCAGTCCACGCTTCCTGAGTTTGTGTATGAGGATGCTGTGAAAGACAGTGTCAAAAGCCTTGCTGAATTCCAAGTAGACAGTATCCACTGCTCTCCCCTCACCCATCCAGGTAGTTGTTTCATTGCAGAAGGCAATCAGGTTGGTCAAGCGTGTGAATCCATGCTGACTACTCCTGATCACTTTCTTGATATATCCATGGGTAGTGACAGCCTCCAAGATGAGGTGCTCCATCACCTTTCCAGGGATTAAGATGAGGGTGACTGGGCGGTAGTTCCCTGAATCCTCCTTCTTGCTCTTTTGGAACAGTTTCTTCCAGTCCTCAGGCACCTCTCCTGAACTCCATGACCTTTCCAAAACGATCTTGAGTGCCTTCTCTATGGTGTCTGCCAGCTCTCTCAGCACTCATGGATGCATCCCATCAGGGCCTATGGACTTGTGGATGTAAAGTTTCCCTCAGTGTGGCATTCCTCGTCTTCTTTTAACTTACTCTGACAACTCCCTCTATTCATTCCAAGTGGCCTGACCCTGCTTCAATCTCCTGTGTATTTCCTTCTTATGCTTGAGCAATGACAGGAGTTCCTGGTTCATCCATGCAAGTCTCCTGCCCCCTTTGCCCAATTTCTTGCTCATCAGGATGCATCATTCTAGCGCCCGGAGGAAGTGATCCTTGAATATCAACCAGGTCTCTTGGACCCCTCTTCTTTGAAGGACCTGTTCCCATGGAATTTTTCGAAGGAGATCCCTAAAGAGGCCAAAGTTAGTTCTCCTGAAATACATGGTTACAATCTCACTTGCTGCCCTCCTGTTTCCTCCTCTCCCGATACTGAACTCCACAGTCTCATGGTCACTACAGCCAAGGCTGCCCCCAACCTTCACATCTCTAACAAGGCCTTCCCTATTTGTCAGTATGAGGTCACCCAGCACAGCATTGCTTGTCGGATCCTCCACTACCTGTGCCAGGGAGTTGTCATCAGTGCTCTTCAGGAACCTCCTGGACTGTTTGAGCTTCACTATGTTGCTTCCCCAGCAGATGTCAGGGTGGTTAAAAGCCCCCCTCCAAGAACCAGTGCCTGTGACTTTGAAGGTGCTTCGAGGTGCCTGTAGAAAGCCTCATCCACTTCCTCCTCCTGATCAGGTCACATTAGCAAACATCCAGAACAGTGTCATCTGTTTATTTGTCACCATCATTATTTGTCTGCCCTTTTATCCTAACTCTAAGCTCTCGACTCACTCGTCATCCACCTCAGGACAGAGTTTGGCATGTTCCAAGTGTTGCCTCACACAGAGGGCAACTCCACTACCATGCCTTCCAGGACTGTCTTTCCCAAACAGTGTGTAGCCCTTCACAACAGCATTCCAGTCATGCCAACTATGCCACCACGCCTCTGTAATCATAGTAAGGTCAAAGTCCTAGGACTGCACACAATCTCCAGTTCCTCCTGTTCCCTATACTGGATGCGCTGGTGTGCAGGCACTTTTTAGAAAGTATTTGATTGTATCAATATCCCAGTAGGAGTGCAAAGGGATGCCCCATAGTCCTGTCTCACGGTTACACCTTTGGCTGCTTGTACTTGCTGGAGGTATCCCCTCTTAAACCTTGTTTTGCTACTTGGGTTGTTGCTATAGTTCTTCCCTTCCCACACTTTACCTCTCTTGAGCCTGGCTATTCCCCTTCCCCCTTCAAATCAGTTTAAAGATCTCTCAACAAGCCCTGGTAACTCCTGAGCTAAGATCCTTTTCCCCCTTTCAGACAAGTGGGCCCCCTTTGTTACCAGAAGGCTTGGTGTCATATGATCCATGATCAAAACCCCCAAAATTCAAGTGGTAACACCAGTCTCAAAGCCAGGTATTTATGTGCATGACTTTCCTGTTTCTTGCCCCATCATTCCCTGCATCTGCTGGACAGAAGAGAACACAGTTTGTGCTCCAGATCCCTTGATCAGTTGTTCCAAGGTCCTGAGGTCCCTTGTTGATTGTGCACAGCCTTCTTGCTGGGAACTTTGTCACCACCCACCTGGAAAACCAATAGCAGGTGGGCCACACCAGGCTGGGAAGTTTCTTGAAGACATCCCTTACCTGGGCCCCAAGGAGGCAACACATCTCTCTATAGCTTGGGTCCAGTCAGCATATTGGGCCCTCCAATCCTCTCAAAAGGGAGTCACCAATGACTACTACCCTTTTTTTTTTCTTAATTGAGGAGGTTATGATGCAGTGGTAAGCTGCCCTGCCCTAGGCAACCCAGACAGGCCTTCGTCCACATTCCTATTTTCCTGGTCCTCAGATTTCAGGGCCTCATAGCTATTGTATGAGGGCACCTGGGGAAGTGAGGTATGCCAGGAGGGGAGATTTGCCTGCCACCTTGAGCAGAAACTTGTTTTCACTCCCCTCCATCTCTAAGTTCCCCTCCTTATGCCTGGTGGTAACAAGGCAGGGGATCCATTGCTTCTTGTGAAGTGCATCTTTGCCTTCTAATTTTGGTGTCTTCAGCAATGGTTCCAAGGGGATTAATGCTATGACACAGTTCTGTTTAGTTTGCTTCCTCAAACAAGTTGTTGGCATTAAACATTAACAGAAATAACAGCTGGTACTAACTGGGAAGACTTATCTTATTCCTTTTTTTTCTTCAGTGGACCCACACCACTCTAAAAATTCAGAATTTGCTTCAGATGAGCTGATAATGTTTCCTTAAACAGCTACTTCAGAGAGCACTTTAGATTTTTGAATAAGAGATTTATGTAGTCTACCAATTCCTTTCCAAAATCATACATATTCAGACATTTCCCTGCTTGTACAAGCCATACTGAAAAATCAGAAAAAGTACATTAAAATACAGCAAGTAGAATTATTAGTTTTATATTTGTAGCATTTTTTACATTTTATAGAACCTCAAATATAATGTGAATTTCTATACGTTATATTTTCTCCATATATATATATATATATACACACACATATATATATATATACAAAAAACATGTAACAGTGACTGAAAAATGTTAATGACTGCAGGCAGCCACTGATAGACAGGTCACAGTACCAGACTTGAAGTACTTACGCTGGCCCCATTGGCCACTGCTGGGATTCAGATAGTTGGGGTAGAGTCCCTCTGGTTTATCCAGTCGATTTAGAACTTTTCGAATATTCATTACCTGTTGGAAGAGTACAAAACACTGAACACTGACTCATCTCCCCCGCCCCCCCAAAATAAAACACTGTTGGTACAATATGCCAGAAAATAAAAACCCGAGTCTTATTCAACACATATATCCGAATACCTCTATGCAATTGTATTACTATTAAAAAAAAGACTCTCGAAGCTGATATCATCGTGCAAACAAGCCCCTCAGAACCTCTGGAGTTTATGTGTCGAGTGTCAGCAACGAAACAACACAACAACAGAAGCAAGCTCCAAAGTTCAGGGCTTGCCATACAGACTATCTCAGTCCTCCACAGGATACTGAAATTGACTGAGGATATTTGCCTATGGCAGCATTATATTCCTCATACACCTAAATCAGAAATGGTATTAAATATTAAGCCCAGTTCACCTAGTTCAGATGTGGAAGTGAACTCTAAAGCAGTTTTGCCTGGAAAAGAGAGCACTGCTGGAACTGAGTTTCATACAACCAGCTTGCCCAGCAGGAACCCAGGGAGCCCTGAGCAGTTTGCTGGCACTGCTAAGGAGCTTGCTACAAATGAGATGCCTGGGGAAAAAATTGCAGTCCAGATGCTCTGCAGCTGGAGTCATCCAGCAGCACAATCCATTGCAGAGCACATGAAATGAGTTATACTTTAAGATTCACAGAAAAAGCAAATGTAGCAACTTGGGAGAATGAGGGTCCTGAGCACTGCGGGCCAGAAATCATAAGAAAAAAGTACTGACAGCTTCATTACAACACCCTGAATGCCTGGAGATCCAGTGAACTAGCTACTGAAAAAGAAGATAAATTAGCTTATACCAAGACACGGAAGGATTTCTGTTGTGTTACATACACTGCTTCCTGCATCTTGATAGTACTCACTGCCCGAATGCAGGTTATAACGTGTCCTAGACCCCAGTTAATGAGTTCTATGAATACTTCCATGCAAAGCTTATTCCAGTGTTTTCTCTTCTTTGTCAAGTGTACCAGCCCTGGAATGGTTTGCCTTGGAGGGCTTTGGAATCACAATCTCTAAAGGGTTTTAAGAACAGATTACATAAACAGATTTCCAGCATCTTGCAGCTAGAGCATGATGCTACTCTGTAAGAGAACCATAGACCTGGATTTTTAAGATACACACTTTGATTGTCTCTTAGTAGCACAGATGTTATACATTAAATTACCATAAATGTCAAAAGATAATTAACTTCCGTGATAAATTTGTTTCTATTGACTGTTCCTCAGTGCTGCCACCCCCTCGCCATCTATCCCCTGCAGATTAGATTTCTTTAGGAGAAATTCTCTTTAAATTCACCCCTAAATACATGAAAATTTCTAGGAATTTGCTTCACTAAATTTATTCCAATGCTGACAGTGGTATTGCAGCAAAGTCATTTAGTCCTTATCCAGTAATAATTTTAGATTTGACTATTGCTTTTAGACCTACTGCTAAACATTTGGAGTCTTGCTATTAGTTAGATTATTAAATTGATAATATCACTTTTAGCTAACATGCAGAAGTGGCAGTAAGAATACAAAACCAAAACAAGGGTAAGTTTAAATTACAGACAAAAAGAAGATAAATGAATCAGTGTATTATAAAGAACAGGACTTGGTGGCTATTTATACACCCAAAAGCAAAGCAAAATTGTTTAGGTGGGAATTAAGGGCAGGAGGAGTTGCTTTCCATGGCTCATGGAAATAAAAAGTATGATAAAATGTTGTCAAATTTTGGAAGAATTAGTTGTTTGACAACTGTTTTGTCAAAGGATGAGATTTTTTTTCTTTCCCCCGACGAAAGTTCAAAGAGTATTTTTTATAGGTCAGTGCAATGGAAGCACTTTATGACCTCACTGACAGCAGTGATATTATACAGCATTTTGAAGAATAAACTTGTTGAAATCACCATAGTGTTTTGCTTTCTCTAGACATCAGTTATTATCCCCAATATAATGTCAGGATTTGTTTACACCTCATTCAGGTGAAGAACTGAAGAAAGCTCTACAGTCTGATTGTTTAATGTGATAGCAATTTAGAACATAAACAGAAATTATGTGTATTATGAGGCCATATACAAGAAGATGCATCAGAATAATTTTGGAAGGGATTTTTTACTTTTTAATACAAAAACATGCCAAGGTGATTAGGGAAAATGTGACAAATGCTTACAACTGAGGAATATCCAAATCTCTCCCCACTGATATTAGTCTCCCAACATGTGATTTTTACATGATTTTGACTGAGAAGTCTGACCTTTTCAGCAAAGATAGGGTTTCCAGACAGGTGGCTCAAATGCACAAATTCCAGGTGCAAAGTCCCAAATTCTGCCAAAATGCTGCTTCCACCAGAGGCCCATGGCCAATTTCGACCGATTCCACTAAGATGAGGGGAAGAGAAAGACAGAAAATAACCACAAAGCATCTATAAGGCAACGCTAATAAAATATAACAGGCAGTAACTATACTATTATCATGAGAAGATAATTAATTTAAAATGCATTCAATATATATGTAAGGAGCCATGCTTTGGCAGCCTTCCATGACTTCACCAAAGTGCCTTAAATTACCTCAGTCCAGTTCTGCTTAGGCTTCTAAAATCACTTCTTGCAACAACCCAATCTTTTAGCTCATGAATAGCTCCATTACACTTCTCACTGTAACTGTTTCATTGCATGATAGCACATTTAAAGATATTAAAAACACTATGAGAAAACATTCTCATACTTCACCTGTTTTCCCCTGTATTCAGCACAACACTCTCCAATTCTAACTCCTATTTCTACAGTACAATTGTTCATTAATTTAAAATAATGCATATATACAGGATAGGCTTTAAGTTAAAAGTACTGCAAGCAGTATATCCTTCTTAATACATGAGAATTTAATAGGGTAGGATATGGAGGCATTGTCTCTCTGGGCACTCTTACCAGGATGACTAACTTAAGTTTTCATTAAGACCTAAAGATACTTCACAGCAAAGTTAATCTCAGGATTTGTTTTGAGAGTAGAAAAAAGCACATTTATTGCTAAATCCCCACCAGAAACTAATGCTGGTTGAGATTCATGACAAAAATCTACTAAAGTTTCATTACAAAAGGATGGTTTTCTTTTTTGCCTTGAAATTTCCAGCAGCAATATTCAGAAAAAAACCCCTGAAATTAAAGAAAAATTAGCCAACTTTCTGGAGCATCTAGGTGTCATATTATTAGCATGAATGTTGGATATAAACACACGTATTAGATACTGGAATATCTTCCTTATTTGCAAGTTGTAAACAGCATTATACACATATACATATATAAATAAAATTTTAATTTTACATTTACACATAAGCAGCCACTACAGTCATCAGTTAGCAGTTGCACAACCATGATAATAGGGTATTGTTCTCCATTAAAATGTGACTCATATTATGAAAAAAAACCACAAAACAAAGCAAAAACCCAAGAAACCCCAACTTCAGTTCATCAAGATGGAAGTCCTCAGTTATATTAAAATCTCTTTTTCAAAAGGTCATCTATAGCTGAAGTTTATCCAATACAAGGAAATTAAGACTCCTTTAAATTAATTTCCCTACCAGCTAAATTAACACATTATTTTGAGATTTTTGCCAGACATGCGAAATAACACCAAGTCATTAAACTTTAAAAGCAGAGAAAAGGCTACAAATGGAGAGCACAAAGGAAAGAGATCAGATGAGGCTCCCCTGGCTGACCATAGATGCAAGAGGTTGGGACACATTGAAGTTCTCAAATGCAAATGACTGCCCAAAAATCCAAAGGATAAAAATGTTTCTAATCTTCATAGCTGCAGAAGAAAATCAATGACACAATGAAATCAGGGTACTGCAAAGATGCACACAATCCAATTTTGAGATGGTATTTGTGTGACCGAAACAGAACACAAGTTTTATGGAACCTAAATATCTCATTTTAAGAGCTATCGTACAAAGACTAGAGTGTTTTTTACATTGGATTAAAAGTGAAGAGAAAACCCCATACGGTTTACAAGCTGACTGTGCTTCAATCTACTGTGGCTTAGAATTTTTCTGAATGGTAACGTAAAACCATCAGATATGACAGAAAATAGGATCAAGGTGAGTACGGCAGACAACATATGTGGAAACCTCTTCTCCGTAGTCTGAAGAACTTGCAGCTACAGACTGGTTATTCACCCAAGAACGGGCACTGTATCTGGGACACACTGGCTCCAGTTCTAACTGCTGACTTCTGGAGGAAAATATTTTAACTTGTTTCCAAATCACCCAGATTGTAAGAGCTGACATAAGACACTACTGGTAAACAAAGCTCACCAGGGAAAAAAAAAAAAAAAAGGAAATATTTTGGGGTTTTGAAAAGTTACCGTGTTATGGTACATCTGGAAAAGCCCTCTTGTTTTTTTCTATTAAGTTCCTCAGTAAATCTCAAAGTGGAAACATTGAGCTGTTCCTGCAGCAAAGCGTCAACCAAAAGTGACAGAAAATGTTAATAGAGTCCCTAGCACTCCACCCCAATGTCTGCTGATATCAAAACAACCTGCCAGAACATTTTGATGTGCGTTTTGTTAACCAGAAAAATTTCCAAGCATGGCTGTCAAGAGCTTTTCTGCATGCAGCAATGTGTTTTACCATGAGTGGAAGCTTCTTCTTGTTTTAAGATGGTTTGAAAGTTATAAACTCACATTCTTTACTCTTAATACAGAAAAAAAGTAGAAATAAACATCTATGTTGCATTTATGTACTATTTAATGTTTTTTTCAGTTGGGGCAGCTGGTTAGGAAAAAAAAAAGCATGAATGTATTTCTGGAAAATCTGCAAAATAATAAGGCTATCTGTTGGTGGTCTCAGATGTGAGCTCTGTCAAAACTGACAAGTTCATTTCAATAAGTGGTAGAACCCAAGAATTGCATTGCAGTCCCTTAACCATTTTTCATGCAACCCTCAGCTATGGATGTCTGGTATTCTCTTATATCATAGACTGGTTTGGGTCGGAGGGCACCTTAAAGATCATCTAGTTTCAAACCCCCTGCCATGGGCAGGGACACCTCCCAGTAGATCAGGTTGCTCAGAACCCCATCCACCCTGGCCTTGAACACTTCCAGGGATGGGGCATCCACAGCTTCTCTGGGCAATCAGTTCCAGTGCCTCCCCACCCTTACAGTACAGAATTTCTTCTTAGTACCTACTCTAAACCTGTCCTCTTTCAATTTAAATCCATTTCCCTTGTCCTATCACTACATGTCCTTGTAAAAAGTCTCTTTCAGCTCTCTTGCAGTCACTCTTTAAGTACTGGAAGGCTGCCGTAAGGTCTCCCCAGAACCCTCTCTTCTCCAGGTTGAACAGCCCCAACTCTCTCAGCCTGTCTTCATAGGACGGGTGATCCAGGCCTCTGATCATCTTCATAGCATATATTTAATCTTTGGGAGCAATGGAACAGGTGAGTTTTCCGTATTATTCCCATATTCCACATTCCATAACATACAATAAATAAATGTAATAGCTTAGTAAGTCCTAATAACTAGGCATAGTAAAATACTGATTTTTGCCCATGCATGAGACAAACCCCAGTGCTCCCAACTGGGACATTTTTCAAGCTCTTCACCATTGCTATTATTGGGATGAACAAAAACTACTGCAAAATTAAAAAAGTCGATGCTAGGTACCTGTCAAGGGTTTAGCCCTGTGATTTCTGCACGGTTTTTATCAACCCATAAATTTTGCTAATAGGTAAGAAAAGTTCCCATAGACAAAACAGATTTCTTGACATGGGGATTAATATTAAAATTTATTGCTACACAATAAGAACTAAGGGAATACTTATATACACAACAACTCTAACTAGTTTTCTTATAATAACAAACATATATTTACAAATACCACCCCTCCTTCTTTTCTTCAAGAACAGTCTAGAGGAAGAAGGAGAAGAAAAAGTCTTTAAGGTAACAGTTCCAAATCACCGCAGCTAGAAAATCTCTCTCTCTCTCCATTGGAATGCAGGGGAGTCTGTCTCCCACTTCTAGCCACTGGTCTATGGCTACTGAGGGGTTACCATGAGCTCGTATCACCATGTCATCACCACAGAGTATAGGGCTCCGTGGAGGTTCCTTCCACGAGGAATTTCAGGGGGTTTCCTAAGAGTCACCACCCCTCCCCAGGTCACAGGGGTTCTGGGGTTTTTTTTTGGCTCATACCCAAGTCCATATCCAAGAACGCTCTCTGGTGCTGTGCTCTGCTGCTCCAAGTAGTTACTTCTCTTGCTCTCTGGAATTCTTCTGACTTTCTGCTTTTGGCCAAGTGCCCAATTTTGGCTCTTGGCTGCGGTCAGTTACTCTAATTCACCACAGCCCCCCCATTCGCAGTGAAAGGGGTCATCCTGCCATCACACCCGGTCCAAAATTGCACTGGGCCCCCCCAGTATTGGGGGTTTAGTGTTAGGCTCAGCCTTTGAACTAAGGCCCATGGTTGTGAGGGGCTCGGCCCCTCAATGGAGAGTTCACCGGCTTCTGTATCATTTTGTGGCTGTAATCCTTCTGCAGTTTGTTGCATGTGGCTTCTAGGTGATCTAGTTTTGGCTTCAAGCCATCCCTGCCCTCCCCAGGCCAGGCCAGGCCCTGGGAGGGCTGCACGCCCGAGCCCAGCTGGGCCGGTGTGTGCCACCATGTTAACTCCTTAATTTCTTCTGCGCCACACGTTTCTTTTCCGGTTTGTTGAATATGTCATTTGTAGAGACATCACAAAAAACTTTGATTGGCTACTTGGCCAGAATATTACCTGGAGTTAACCATTTTCTACCCCAATACGGGGGGGATTTACTCTTCAGCCATAAAATCAATGCTGGGTACCTTGTTACTCCTCAGTTATGAAGCTATGCACTACCTTCCTGAAGTCTTCAGATGGAAGCCTGAGGCTCTGGTGAAAGGTTTTATTTCTACTCCCAAGTTTTAGCAAACCTATGTAACACTGCAAGTTCCTACAGTTCTTCTTCCAAGGGCACCCATTACTCAGGTCAAGAAATTACAGCAGCAGTCTGAACCCAAAGAATGATCAGGGCATTTGGGGGATTTTTCAAAAGGTGGCTTATGACTCTGAGATGCACAAACTTACATGCAGATCACTCCTCCCAATCAAAGCAAAATCCGTAAAGCACTGAAAACATTTTGCATTTTATTTTCAATTATTCTTCCAAAATGGTTTAATGTTTAACATCTTGTAAACTGACAAATGCACTTTTCAGAAAGAGATGGAGGACGACAAAGGGAGCCAGGTATGATACCATTGCTATTAGCTGTATTCCTTTATCTTGCTTTCCTTTTGTAATTTACTTTGGCACTGCATCTTTCAATTTTACTGTGTTGATACTCACTACAACCTGTACTAAGTGTCAGTTATGTACTAACACCAGAGTCAGAAACAAAACTCCTACGATACACTTAGGGAAGGAAGGAGAGAGACACAAACTTCTTTCAAGATCCAGACCACTACTAAAATAAGTTCAGTTTACAGGGCACTATTTTAATATATCTCAAATCACTGTGTCTTAAATCATACCTTTTATACTGCTTAAAACACACAAAAATTTTCAGTTATATATTCATAGAGCTTTAGGACTGATTATAACTAGTATTACGTAAGTAAGTGAAGTTTGAAGTGAGGATCTAGATCAGAGAAGCGTATTAAAGCAGGATCATCACTGGTTTATAACATTTCCCATTTATTTTATACATTTTGTTTCTCAACACCGAGTGCCACAGAACCTGAAAACCAGTGTCTGTAATTCTGCTGTCACTCATTCTCAGGAAATGTGAGCCTGACTGACCCGGGCTGCTGCTAACCCAACTCAGTATTTTTCCAGTAGACCGCTGCTGGTCCTTCTGTACCTAAGAACAGAACGTATGAGATCAGTATCTCTTCTAAAACGTACAGAATGTACCAAGAGAGGGAACCACAGAGGAAACATAAATATTCAAAGGTTGCTTTTTGAAAATTACTTAAATTCAGAGGCACAACAATATCGAAAAGATTTTTTAAAAATTACAGCACATCCCCAACATATATAAAGCAGCAGCTGAATTTCAACTGAAAGGAAAAGCAAATCCTCAGGGAAACCACACAAACACTTCAAAGGGTCAAAACACTTATCAAAATTCTTGTCACCAGTGAGAAGAACTGTTTGTCTCTACAGACAGCTTGTTTATTATACCCCAACCTTTCCTGGAGGATGCTAGGACAACTCCACAAGCTGGAGGCAGAGCAAGAAGTCAGAATTTCAATATTTAATGCAAAATGCTTAAGTACAACCGAATAGTCAGTATACTCCTGCAGACTTAGACAGTGAAAAAAGTGAAAGGCCAGAATAAAAGAGATACAGCAGTAAAAATGTGAAGTGTCCAAGTGCCACTGCTGTGAAAGGTTTTACGAATAAAAATGAAAATAACTCCCAATAGCCCCTTTGGACTTTATTAATGCTGTTTTTTTTTTTAACGAAACTACCCCAACTATGATGGTGGGTGAAAATACAAAACGCTACAACAGAGAAATGAAATGGCGCTGCGAAGGATCCATTGAAATTCATCAGAGCTGGGACTCAAAGTGGAGCACACAGGTTGTGCCTGCAGTGCTGAGGGGGCAAGGAGAATCTGCCCAGAGAATATAGCTTATGACTGGAATTTGTTGGGCTTAATCCTGTCTTAACAGCAACCTGAAGGAGTGGAGTGCTGCCCAGCCCAGCCCGCAGGTCCTGGCTCACCTGCCTCACTCCTCACCACCAGCCATCACTTAGACCCAGAAGGGAGAGGGACCTTCCCAAAAGGAGGTCAAGAAATAGGCAGAGTGATGCAAAGGACACAAAAACTTTCCTGCAGCTATTTTTATCCTTCTTTCCCCTCCCAGGATGCACTTCGTGCTTCTCCTTGAGTCTCAATCCCCAAGTATACATGCCTTGAAAACAGAAATAAAGTAGAATTATCAGGTTTTCTGTGAAAGAAAACATCATCCCCTGCTTTTTTCCCCAAAGGAAGCCTGTGGTCCTCAGACAATTTTGAAAGCATAATATGATCACTTTTCCATGTTTTAGTCTTAAAATTATGACAACATGTGGTTTGGTTGCACAACTCAAATCCCAAACTGTAATTCAGCAGCCAGACATTGTGTGCCAGCTACAGGCCTGACCATGAAGGAAGGTGGGGAAATGCAAGAGCACTGTAACTCCAGCAAGGTAACTCACAGAAATTAATCTCTTTGGGACTCCCCTCATAATCAGTACAGGGAGATAACAGAATTAAATCACCTCACAGAGGAGATTAAGCTGAAGATGGAGTCTTTTCTGTTACAGAGTAAACCCAGGGAGACCAGTTTTCTACAGTTACCCCTTGCCAGCTGCCCAAATCTGAAAATTTCAATTAGTTTCACAGGTACCAGATGAATTTTTTAACTCTCTACAGGCTTATATATATAACAAAAAGAAGGACTGGAGATAAAAACTCTGTAATATTATATTTTTAATTCTTTAATAAAAAAAAAAAAAAGGTTTTTCCTAGCTCATAATTTATCTTTAATGATTTTTTTTTTGTACTGGCCACATTTGCATGACATTTTTACAATAAATCTTCTATACCTAGTCAAGCATAGGCATACAGCCAATGCCACATACTGTGAATTAGTAAAATAAATAAGTTAACACAATGCATTATGTCCAAAATTTCTCTCACATAAATAATACACGTCAATTTATTATTTTCTCTCCCATTCTAATGGGAGATGTCCCTGCCCATGGCAGAGCAGTTGAAACTAGATGATTTTTAAGGTCTGTTCCACTTTGGCAGAATTGCTCATTATTCCTATGTCTTCCTTCTGTAAAAAGTCAGTATAACTACCCAATGCCCAGTCACAGGATTTCTAATAAAGTGTTTATACATTGCAAAAGCCTTCAGTCTATACATTGCCAGTCTTCAGTCTATTTCTTTTCTGCCTCTACTAGTCTTTCATAATATTTTAATTTAATTAAGTCAACTAAGTCTCCTTAGAACAGATGAAGAGACATCAGTAAACCGTCAGGTTTTCATTTACATACTCAGTATCCATTTGCCATTTTAAGCAAAATATATTTTAAAATTAAGTTGGTATAAAACCATAAATGGCAGAAAATACATCAAAACGCTCAATAAAACTTAATTGCTTTCAGCATTTCCTAGGTAAAGGAACAAACTCACAACCAAACAATTAATATATACTAAATATACTTTGGGACACACAACTCAACATAAAAATAAGCAAATAATGGGGAAAAATACTTCATGGATACTATGGTGGAATACTCTAGGAGTGCTCTAGGGTGACCCTGCTTGAGCAGGGAGGTTGAACCAGATGACCCACTGTGGTTCCTTCGAACCTGACTCATTTTGTGATCCTGTGACACTGTGATCCCCTACCTCAGGGAGTCAAATGGCAGCCAAAAGGATGATTCTTATAGGTCATTTTCACAAAATATCTGTTTCATAAATTATTTAGGATTGTCACATCTGAAAATGCTTTTATAAGAATGATTTTTTTGGTTTGCGCTGAATGGAACCATTTGTCAATGTGTCACCAAAAAAAAAAGAAAAAAAAAAGAGCAGCTTCTTCTCTTCCCAGAAATCAACGCTGATCATTAGACACACATTCCTTCCTAACAACTTACTAAGAGAGAAGCTAAATCCAGTATCATAGATGACACTGGGGAAGCTAAAGAATGATCTGCTGTTAATACTTTTTAGAAGAGATTCCCTTCAAACTCCTATGCTTTAGTTCTTTTTAGCTCTTTGCTCCTACTTTTAGTACTACAGCTGACTAACAATGCTAATAAATTATGGTGTACGATTTAATTTATTAAGAAGCTGTGATGAAGAAAGAAATTTTTTAATTAGAGGCTCATACTTTTAAAGCAAAAGAAAAAACAAACCAAACCACAGAGCACACAGGCAATGCTTGCTAAAGTTTAAACTACTATATTTGATACATTACATGCTCAAAAGATTTTTTTTTAAAAAATTTACTTCCTTTACCCCCACCCTCAAGAGTACAACATATGGGGTCTTGGTGTAAGGCCCTGTCTTCACAACACTGAAACCACTGATTTATTTGTTAACACTTCAAAGATATTTAATGTGTTTTTGTTTCCCCCATACCTGGCAAACCGTCCATGCCCCTGTTAGATAGAATAAAGACAGGAACTAATATCCCATGTTTGTGCACACCACTGGCACTCAACTCTTCCACCCCAGTCTCATGGCAGGAGCTGCCAGGGCAGGGTCAAATAGGGGAACCCATGACAGGACTAGCACAGTAGCTGTGTATTTCTAGCCCCCGTAGCAAGTCTGGAACACCTTCATGTGCAACTTCCAGTAAACGGCAATTAACTTTTTGCAGGCCTAAGTGGTCCCAGCATCACCCAAGGCACCCAGACTCCCGCTGGAGCTCTGATTTTTCCACAGTATCCCTTTCCCGAGACAGGAAAATGATTATAATCTTTTTAAGCACCTCTCACTCATTGTCCCGACAGCTGGAGACAGCTGAAAAAGAAACTGAAAATCAGCTAGCTAGCCTATGTGGTAGTTTTTCATGTCTGTTTTATTCCTCTTTGAAAGGAGGATCGTTAGGCAAATTCTAACAGCTGGTTAGTTTTTCAGCTGTGATAATGAATGTGTAACTACTGCCCTTGCCTAACCACTGCTCAGCTGGCTGCTTCCTGCTCAGCTGAGCTGCCCCCTCTGAAGACTGACTGAGACCAGCTATCACCTGGTGGGGTGATTTCTAGGGATGCTGACTTAGCAGGAGGAGGCAGACAGTGAATTACTACCATCAGCAACCGCAGTAGGAAAACTAACAAAAGTGGTTACTCAATTTTGTGGTACGATGGGTAACAAAAAAATTTCCATGCTGTAATGTCACACAAAACACAAATGTTTTTTACTGTAACAAGTGATACAATGAAGAGGTATAGCCTCAAGAGCTTTTAGTCTGAGAACATTAATTTTGTCTATTTGCCTAGTCATATGCAGTGTCAGCATTAATATTATGCTGATCTGGCCACTTCAGTGCTGCCAGTGCAGGAGATATGTCTATTTATATTGGAGGCATGTGCACATCATCATCTGTCCGGAAACAAGAGTAGAAAAGTCAAATTACTACGGCTAACTGGTCATCTTTTGAGGAACTACCAGCACAGCTCCAAAAAGATACTAATTTGAAACAAGATCTCTGCTTTTCTCGCTGAAGTTCATCTGTCAACAGGGTAGGAGAAGAAGGAACAGTCTCCTTGCTCCCCTTGTCAATTTTAGGAAGATGGGACCAAGGAGAATAGTTTTGTGGTTCTTGAAAATTAACAGCTGTTTCAGATACCCTACACCACCTTGGCACATCAGTTGCGCTGTCTGTGGTTACATTTTTCAAGAACAAAAGTTACCCTCTTTCCAGCATTTTTGCCTTTTACCTTTATAAGGAAACCTATGCAGCACCTCTAAAGCTGTTCTACTTTTCCTTAACGTGCTTGGAGGCAAAAGTTTAAGATGTTCAACAATCATGGGATGCTATCCAGTGGGCTGATCTTCATTGAAGTGACCATCCGACAGGCAATTTCTCTTGAAACTGGACAGAACAGCAACAGAGACTGAAGAGCACAGTTAATGTAAAACCAGGAAGTGAGCGGAAGGTGCATGAAGTACAGGATTTCCAGTATCAACCCGTGCTATGGCCTATGCCAGGACAGGTTCCCACCTCCCAGAAGGATCAGTCAGCAGTGAAGGACACAGGGGAGGCAACAGACTTGACTCCATGTCCAAGTCACAGTACATGAAAGCCCACTAAGTATCCTCTGTTGTGAAATGTATCTGGTCATGATAAAGTCAGAGTAGTGATGGCTCCAGGGGAAGCACTGAAGTGAGTGGACACCACAGTGAATGGAAACAGCTGCACAGGGAGCAGGAGGAGCTGAGACCCAGGTGGAGAACAAAATGCCAGAGCGAACTAAGATGAAGAGGAAACAATCTCATCTGCCTCTGGAGAGCAGTAGAGAATAGGCAAAGGCCAGTGAAACTGCCTGTGGGAAGATCATGCTTCACTGTATGCATTGAAGTCTGACAGCTGCTGAGAATAAAAATAAATCACACCCTCCATGGGCTCCAAAACCCACCAGACTCCATTAGGTACTTCTTTAATGGTCTGATATACAGTTCTTGAACATCTGGATCTAGTGATACTGTGTCTATTGATGCTTAAAATAATCAGAGTATCTTGTTTTTCCATTCAGACTGTTGGGCTGCTTTGTTTACATCAAATTCCGGCAACATTTCTCTGTGGACAAAGGCTGAATTTCTTTAGGATTTTACCGGAAGGGTTTGTATAACTCTTTCCTTATGGCTGTGTGCCTAGTGACGCTTCTCATGTTACTGGTGCTCTGAAGGGGCATCAGAGCTTGTGGAACTGCCACTCTGTGGCAAACCCACAGAGCAGTAAGCTCACATGTACACACCCACACGGAGGAGTATGGGAAAGGGAGAGACAATTAGCAGTCAGGCGGTACATGAACTGAAATATCATTATGAGACACGTCAAGTGCTAAAGGTAATTTTCAGTGTCACCATCTAAAACTGTACTAAAACTGTGCTTGTTACCATAATAATTTCTGATAGAAGTTATCTGAGCACAGCACAGACCTACATGTCTCCCACAACACACTAATGAATAAACTAAACAATTCACGCATCCTATTAGTTTACGCGCTAAGGTTTAATTAATCAGTTCCAAAGGCTAAAAAAGCAAGAGGGAATACAAAACAACAGAGCAAGGCTAGAAATAATAAGTACTAGCATCGACTACTTTTAATCAAGTCCCCAAAGAAAAGTGAAAATAACAGGAAATGAAAAGTCATGAATGGAATTTCACAGTTCTGCCATCCATGAGATAAGTTAAGATGGTGTAAAAGAAGGTGGTATTAGAATGAAATTCCCTACTGTATCAAGTGGTATAACTCAGTGTCACTGACAACCAAAAAACTCACAAAACTAAACCCAATGAAACAACAAGCCTCTCCAACTCCAAAAAAAACCAAACCAAAGCAAGAAAAACTAGCTCCTGAGAAGCCAATGGAAAACACCTTCTTAACAGATTCACTGGGAGGGAAAATAATTAAGAATTCCGTAAGAGACCATGAGAAACGCTATTTATGTATGTTCTTTTCCTCTCTGCCATGCCTTTTAATACTAAAAGACAAACTAACTGTTTAAAGCTTATTTCAGAACTTTACTTTTTCCACTAAAAGGCCTTGCTGCCTTAAACCACAGTAGCCACAACATTCAGCACTCTTGATCATTTCCTTTTTCTTCTTGCTGTTTGTTGGGATTTTTTTTTTTTTTTTTGGGGTTTTTTTTTTTTTTTTTTTTTTTTTTTGCTGCTGCTCTTCCTTTCTGGCCCCACAACTCTCCTCTTGCTCTCCCAGTCGACCTTCTTGTTACAAGATATTCTTCCCTTTACTGCCAGTCACTAGAGATCTTTAAGTTGTCTCCACACAGCCTCAAGTGGAAAGCAGAAAGATGTGTTTGTGTGATGGAGATCCTGCAACAGCAATCCCCTCCATCTCAGGCTGAGGACACTCACAATCCAATCAAAGATACTAGTGTACTGAAATATTGTGATAACAATGGCTTCTCTATCACAAGAGCAGTAGTCACATTTTCAACGAAAGCCACAACTGGACAGGACAAAATCCCAGTATTCGGTCTTTTCAGTCTGGTGGGGACTTACAAGAAAGGGTAAAGATTCAAAGGACCAAAGCATGGATGGCAAGTGACAGCTATATGAAACTTCTCAGCCACTAATTCCCACTTTTCTACTTCACAGGACTGATTTTTCAATACCCTAAACAGTCATAATCTCAATCTCAGTCATTTTAAATATATCAGCATTACCTTGTTTATTATGATAAAATTAAAAAGTGGGTTTAATCTTTTACTTCTCTGAACTCAATTAGCTTGTATTAGCTTCTCATGTCATGAAAATATTTTATATGAGTTCAGAGTCACTTAACTCAAAAAGTCTATCAAAGCATCTAGTCACATTTTTTGTGCTCAATATCGCATGTGGTGCCATCAAACTTTTGAATCATAGAATCAAAATCATTACACTAACTGCATGGCTCCATTATTAAAAATAATGGGCTGACAAGTTGCAAAGGTCCGTTTCAAGCAGTTTTATAGCTACCATTCATCATAAGGAGACTACGTCAAAGGCTTGCTGACTGACAGTCAACTATTCCTCCTTCTAATACAGCTGTTGGATCAACAGTGGTTTCAAATACTGGACAGCTTGTCACAAGACTTGCAGCTGTGATATTCATCTGATAGTAACATTAACTTACAAATGCCGTAAATTACACTTGCATATGCATTTACAGATATGTGTATCAATCTAAACATGTACGATACAGAGACACCACTGTTGTCAAGGGAAACCTCTCTTCAATATCTGCTTTCACAGATGCTGTGACAGCTGTATGAAACACTACTGAAACGGCATTTTGGTTCACTGAGAGGGACAGCTTCTCCAGATAAAAAAACCTGAAGTAGTCTTTTTCAGACTAGTGTTGTTAAAGACATAATCTGTTTTGACAAATGCTTTAAGAAAAGTATAAATGTCCCCTATTTCCAGTCTGCTTCAATCTCCTTGTTCCTCTTTACCCACACATTGCTGTGTCACACAAATCCATTTGTTCTAGGATCAGATAAACATTTGTTTTTCTCAGTGCCAATCACTAAGGGCTTGATCCTTACTCACAGCCAACAGAAAGACTCCTGGTGGCTTCAACAGGCACTGATCGAGCATTAAAATCCTGTAACTGTCATTAAACCTGTTGCAGACATGACAAGTTAGTATGAATACAGGGATACCCTGCAGCCAGATCGAAACACCAGTATCACTGTATAAATCATTTCTGCTAACCATTCCGATCTGGGAACTGAGACATGATTCTCTTTCTGGAAATCAGTAATACAATGTAAAAAAAAAAAAAAAAAAAAAAAAAAAAAAAAAGACTCAGGTTTCTGGTTTCTTTCCCCAGCAAATGACACATTTACCTATGCACAGTTTTATCCTTCAATGCCTATTAGTTATATAAAAATCAAGACTAAAGTAAATTATTTTAAAGAAGTACTTATTTACATACAATTTACATATTGTTTCCTACTTTATAGATTTGTGGAAGATACATATTATTCAGTACAACCCAGGCAATTTAACTATAAAGAGCCATCCCTATTGTTCTTAAATGACATTAGTTTCAGGCATATCACTAGGCTAGAGAAGATACACATGCTATTTAACAGTTTCTGATTCTGAATGTTATGCTTGTGCTCCATGTTTAATAAACATTAAATGTTATTTTATTGGATCACATATTTATACATGAATAAAGTCCTTCATTGTTTGTGTCATCAAGGAAAATAAACCAATGGCTAAAATATGATCAAATTCATTAACTAAGGTATGATCAAGAATATTTCCCACTGTATAGCAGGAAAAAAAACCACCACAAAGGCAACAAATGATACATAATCCAATATACATCTGATTTTTGCATGAGGAAATAACTCTATCCACTTTTCCTGTAAGAGTCTCAATTATCAGTTATTCAGTTGTGTTCCACCAAACCCTGAACTTCACCATCAATTATTACTTCAAACAACAGCTGCTGCTCATGCTATAGATGAGCTATTTACAAGAGACCAATGATGCAGATTATCTCAGATGGTGAGGCACAGCACAATACAGCTTAATTCCCAGATTTGCACTAAAAATTATGATCCAGGACAGTCTGATTTCACCATAAAGAGAAGAAGAAGAAAAAAAAAAGGACAAACATTACCTTGAAAACTCAATAAAGTCAGATTAGACAAGACGTTTTTAAACAAAAACTAATTTTGTTCCATAATGCATTAACTTCTGGTACAAGGCCACTTTACTTCAGTGAGTATCCTGAAGAAGGAAAGAAGTTTTCCATCCAATTACCCAACAATTCAATAGAGCTGCAAAAGGCTTAAAAACATTTGCTACCTTTGCAGAGCAGAAAAATGAGAAATACCAAATATTTCTTCTAAAAGTACTTAAAAACGTAATCACAATCCATGCACTAATACTGATGACCATACTGAAGATATTCTTTGGAGGATTCTGTAAACAAGATTATCAGATAATAAAGGACCTGGCATAAAGTAGTCAAATAAGCTTTTCTTAACAATAATGGGATTTTAATCAATACAATGAAAATAATATAATAAAGGATGAAGTGAAATGAGGATGAAGGGATTACTATTTAAAATAATAGAACAATAAAAAGGCTCAGAAAACCCCACACACTTCTGGAATTCTGCTGGAGACAGTATGTGTACTTTTTATTCCTGCACTAGCATACAATGCTTCATTAACCATGCTGAAAAAGCTGCTGCATATTAAACAACGTATACAGGGAAAGTACCTTACTATTTTTCTTTTATAAATTATCAATGAGAACAATGATGCTATAGTTTTATAAAGCATTTAAGAAAATCAGGTTTCTGTCCCAATTTCAGCAAAACATTTGGTCAAAGATTTTAAGTGTTGTTTGTAATCTCTCTCTGCTTTTAATGGCTTTAGTGCAAGAATCAGTATTTAAGCTTTTTTGTTTTCTGCCGTTTTTTACTTTTTTATCTTTTTTGTATTTCCTGCTGTAGACTGGAATAATATCACATGGAATATTTTGCAAGGATTGTCATGTAAGGAGCACCATATCTGTTCTTCAACTACAATGAAGACCATGTCTGGAATGGAGTATATTCTGGATAGATATGGCATACTGGTTAGTTTTTTTTAAACTTTTGAAAGATAACGTCAGTCAAAATAAGTACTTTTGGTAAGCCTGCACAATTGTCTTTTCAGTACCGGAGAGACTTTGAACTCAAAAGCCATAAAAATAAACTATTTTAGATCTCTTATGAGTAACTCAAAATAGAATAGGTCTATTTTATCAAAAGTATTTAGTTCTTGTCTTATTATATTATATATTTGGGAGTTCAAGAGCAACACCCTGGCCCAAGTCAAAATCATCAGAGTAAATAAACAAAATTGAGATGACTCCCTTTTCTGACTCCTGTCTCTCTCAGGTAGGCAGATTTCCAAAGGGTGTCTTGAGAGTCCAAATTCTTCTTTGATGTGTGGGTAAATGCAGGATAGAATGCAAGCTCCCTTCCCCTCCCTAACAAGCAAGCATGAACAACCATCTCTGCCACAGCTGCGGTCCCTGTGGGCAGTAACAGGTCTTTCTCTAATCCTCTGAAGTACCCAAGACATGTTTAATGTCTTGAATCATCATCTTCAATTCATGAATCATTAACAACAAACTAATCTGGCTCACAAACAAAATGCTATATAATTGCAAAGGATTATAAAGGAAAAAGAGGGAAAAGTAAGCCAGTTGTTTACTTCAAAGAGGCTCAAGAGATACGGAAACAAAGTCTCCCATATCAGAGAATCAAGTACTGATATGGTATAGAATAACACAAAAATACATTTAAGTGATGGTGATGCCACAGTTCTGTCCAGTGTTTGTTTTCTCTTTCTGTCGGGCTTGAGTGAGGGGAAATAAACAGAATGCTGAGTGAATACCAGAGCTGCTCTGAGAAGACAAGTATTTTGCTGGCTCAAAAAAATGGAATGTGTACAGAAAAGAGCTCTGAAGTATTCACGAGACTACTACCTAGGATTAGATATGCTACAGAAGCATCCCCACAAGCTTGGAGAAGCACATCTCAGAAGATTTTAGAAATGAGCAGGCTATAAGGCGAAATGCAAAGGGAGGTCATGGTGTATGATGTGACTTAAATGTGAACTGAGGAACGAGGGTGATGTAAGGCCTACGTTATTCACTCACGGAAAGGCCTTCCTTGATCTGCATCCCCTACTGGATGTCCACTACATTTCAAGAAAGACAGGGAAAAAATTTAGAAAGCTTAGAGAAGAGTAACAAGAATTCTCAGGAACACAAATGGCAGGATTGAGGAGAGAGTCATCATGTCAACAGATAGTAGATTAAGCATGTCAATAGTCTTCTTCCAACACATAAAAGGGGATAAATCTTTCACTGAAAAAGTGAAGTATTTAAGTTTAAGAATAAAAAGTACAGACAGTAACATTCAAAAAAACCTCTCAAGAGTGAAGACACAGAAGCACTGGAATCAGCTCCCTTGGAAAAGCATGGAATCCCCATGTTGCAGTTCTTGAAGAAATGGCTAGACAAACATCCATCCGTGATAACTTACGTGGTGCTTAGGTGTTCACTATTGAAACATATGGATTGATGACAGGATTTCTGTTTTCCGTGTTTAAATCATTCCTGAATCACTCCCAAAAACATCTGATAAAGCATTACAAAGCTAAATATACATTCTTGAGGAATTGTTTGTTTAAAAATAGTAATAAAAATTTTACAGCATTACAGGAGGAGGGAAGCAAGTAAAGCCCACAAGGAGTCCTTTTGAAATTTTTAAGTTAAGNGGATTGATGACAGGATTTCTGTTTTATTTTCTGTGTCGAAATCATTCCTGAATCACTCCCCAAAACATCTGATAAAACAATATAAAGCTAAATATACATTCTTGAGGAATTGTTTGTTTAAAAATAGTAATAAAAATTTTACAGCATCCCATCCCTGTGCATTACAGGAGGAGGGAAGCAAGTAAAGCCCACAAGGAGTCCTTTTGAAATTTTTAAGTTAAGTCTTATCAAAGCATCTGTGATATGTCATTCAGAAGAAACAGTATATCATGCAAAAACTGGACAGTTCAGACTTCATTAAGTGGAGAAAAAGAAGCAAGTTTGAACTACTGTCTAAAGTTTACCTACTCAAAAGCAGGCTTGTGAACTAGTACTACTCATGAAAATATCAGATGCTAGTAAACCTTAACCATACAATAGGCTGAATACTAAACAGACAGATTTAAGCCTTCAAAGACAGGCTCAAAAGCTATTAGCCATTAAAACAATGCTGACAAACTTAGTTATGCAAAACTCATTTAATTTACAGAAGGAACTCTGGGTAGAAGAGAGAGAAAATAGCTTAACTACAGCCTCAGAATATTATGACACGATGCGAAACAACATTGCTGAAAGACTGCATGTTCTAATGCCATTTGAAAAGAATTAAAATCAAAATGATACACTTTTAAAATCTTTTTTGCTCCAATAGATTTGATTACCTAGAGAGAATGCTGTATGACATGAAATTGGACAACCTGAAAGGTCAACCAGAAAGACTGTCAAACTTGCTGCACCAACAACAATTTGCTGGCATGTATTTAAAACATATAAGTCCCTCCAAGGCAAAGTATTGAATCAATCACTTACATTAATGGGCCTTTGACTAATACTCAGTTTTTTTATACTAAACAGAAACTGCACAACATGAGTACCACTACAAGATATATAGCATATGGATACCATTAAAGCTCAATTATAATGAATATTTGCTCATTTATTTCTCTAAGCAGTACTGCAAGCAATGTAGCAGCAGTTTCACAGGTGTCTGCTGGAAATAGTAGCCTTTCACTTAATTTGCTGAAAGATTGTTCCCTCCTATTAACTTCCTCCTAAAGATGTGTCAGTGTTATAACAATAAAAATGTCATTTTAACATGAAGTTTAAACCAATGAAGGCAAATTTCTGGAACAAACCACTCAGATGTCTTGCTTGCCTCTTTTTATTTCCTTCTCAATAGGTCCCAAATTACCTAATCATTGTACAAGTCTCATTTTGTCTTTACCCTCCGCTATGTGGATTCCTACAGAGACATACACGTATCTATGGCATTTACTGCTGGGATTTTATTACTGCTTTTGGTGAGCAGCAGATTGTCTAATACAGAGCAACAAACTATTCTGGTATGTCTTTTAAAATTACACTCAGTTATACCATATCCTCTAAGCCAAGTCTACTCAGTTAGGTTATGATGTACTAAAATGAGCAAGGTCTGCTCATTAAAAAGAAGGAAAAACAATGACACTCTGATTTTAATGTGAGGTTAAAGTGAGAACACAATTTATTTTGGATGTTGTCTAGGTGCATCCACCTAACTTAACACTTAGGTGAGAGTCCACATTAGCCCACCAGACTAAGAAGTCAGGTTGAGTGTTTTCTGCAACATAAAGACATGCTAGTGAGCTGTTACTGTTCCCCGCCCTTAAAAAATTCAGTCTGTAATGAGTTAAAGGTCAGCCAGAGCAGAACACCATCACGACGGTATTGCTTACTGTGTTATTCATTCTTAAGGTTGACTTGCCAGGCATTAGATCTCTGCTATAGTAATTCCAAATTATATGGCAATATTAGGGAAAAAACAGCACAGTCAGCCCACATAGCATCGAATAATTACCCTAACACTGGCAGGCTCCAATAGCAAAAGGAACACTTGCACCAAATGCTCACCCAGCCGTAACATTGATATGATAATGACATCCAGTTATTTTGAATGCATACAGGATTTTTAGCATCAACTCACTGAAAAACAGCACAGAGAAAACAGTAGATACAGATTCTTTGCTAATCTCTTTTTCTCCTGATGGAAGACTTCAGCATCTTCTCTTACAGTTTCTTTCTCAGGGTGAATATCGTATTCGCCACCATAGCAGAAACCCAAATATATGGCAAAGGATCAGTTTTCAAAGTTATATGTACATGAAATTCATAAGCAATCAGGAGATTAAAAAAAAAAGCTCAAAAGTTTTCCTTAAGAAAGAAAGAAAGAAAGAACACATTAGAAGTCAAACTATCTCTCTAAACTGGACATAAAAATTGTGCTGTTAACATTCCATACCTTTTAATGCTACGAGGAAAAAACTCAGAGAGCTACAAAAAGCCCTGAGGCATTCACACACATGACTGAGTTTGGTTTTGGAGGAGCTCTTGGTCTTTACTACTCATGTCAGTTCTACAACCATTCATTTTATTAGCACAGCTAAATGAGTTACAGCGCTGGATATCATTTAAGGTTATATTCTATCCTGCATATCTACAAACTAATTCTTTAATGTGTACTCTTTGTCAGTAGTAATGTACATCTTGTAGTACATGAAAGTACAAAAAAGAGTCCAGCTGATCTAACTGAAAGTTACAGCGTGATCAAACTGATTTACAGTACTGGAGTGCCTAATCCACCAGAGGATGACTTCAAAGAATACATAAGACACTTGAAAAAAAAATCTCTTTCTCCAAGCAGCTGCATGTCATGTAAGTACTCTTATTTTGTAATGTGCAAATTGAGCTTTATTACTGGAAAAGCTCATGAAAATTGTGTTACAGGGGTAACTGTAAAGAAAAGAGTTATCAAATGACTAGTTAGTAGAGAATAGTCAAATCTTTTCATTTCTGCTCAAAATCTTTGATTTGGCTGGTTTTTCTCAGATCAAAAAGCTGGATCAAAAGACATAGAAGGCTTTGCTTTACTTAGCTATCTAAGACCAAGTTTGTGACCCCTACATGTTCTGAGAACAAGCAGGTCAATGGTGCCAAGCAAATATCCACTTTTAGGTACTTTCATGTTTATCTCATAAACCACAACACGGCAAGAGGGAAGTCTGAGAGAAACACTTCAGAAGTTCATCTCCTGAGCTGAACTAACCTGCTAATGAAGACACCCATATTGATTCCTTGATCTTAATTATTCAAAAGCCCTTAGGCATAACATACCCACCATTCATCTATGAGTAAGATCAGACTGATTTAAACTCTAGCTAATGCTTTCTTTTAAAGGAAGAAATAACCTAGGGAGCTGAAGCATGTGTCTGAGAACTAAAAATCCTCAGTTTAATTCTCCTCCAGCTGAAAATTTTCAAACCCATGCCTGTTAAATTCCTGGAGAATGTCGTAAGTACTAGGCAAGAAGCTCTTCTGGAAAATGCTTTCTTTTCTTTTGTTGAAATTGTGTCACAAAACAACTGAAAGGACAGATTCACTGGACTGAAAACTCATGGATTTTGGCCTCCCAGAACACCTTCTCTAATGCATTCCTAATGCATAAACTTAAACAGCAACAATAAAATCCCTAAACCAAGACAAGCAAAGTCCCCACAAGTCTTATGTAAATAAAGCAGGTTGTTTTAACTATCTGTTCACTGACAATTTAAGGATAACGAATGGTTTTAGACAGTTTTCCACATCTGATCTATAGATGTTTTGTGCTTTTCCCTCTTTAATTGTTAAAAATAGGACCAAATATAAACCTTATTGACAAGATTACAATACTTTGTTCCCCCTGAATATTTTAGTACATCAGATTTGATAGTGGCAAAACCAGGCAGTCTGCTAAAGAGCATTTTCTATTATCAATTCCACTGCTAGGATCCAAGCTATAGTTTTTATTCAGTACCATTTGATTTCCTGCTAGACTAAAGGCACTGAGCATGGGGTGATCCACAATAACCTTCACGCCTCAAAAAGAAGGCAAAAAAGGCACAAATACTCTCTCCCCTACCCCTCAAGTCACCTTGTCATGTTAATTAAATACACCTAGGTAATTTCTACTGTGTTTCTGAAAAGCATTTAGGGATACGTTATGAAAAATGCAAACTAGTATGACCATTACAGTAATTGCATTAGTTAAATTTATTAATTTGTCAAAATTAAGTCAATAAGAGTTTTAGTAACGCTATTATATTACTTGATTAGTTTTGAAAGTGATTATCCTAAGAACTCTATTTAATTGGAATAATCTCAGTTTACAGGACACATTAAATCTTTGGGAGCATTTTACGATGATTCAACATATGCAGGTCAATTACCAGCAATCACCTCTTTATACAACTGTTTCAGAAGAAAGTTGTACTTCAGAAATGCAGAAAGCAGTTGTACTTCAGTACAACACTGGAAAAGAATAAAAGGGGATTCTAAAGAATACAACTGAACCCCAGTTCCGAAAGATACAAGTGAACTTCAGCACACGTAATTATGGTAAAAGGCTCTATATGATATCCAAGTTGTTAAAACTGTTCTGAAATGGTAAAGATTATAAAAATCTGAGCTAATATTAAAGAACAGTTGTCTACCTTAAAATGGATGATGATAATTTGTCAGGACTGCCAAATTACTGAATTGCACTAACTGCACTCATGCCCAGCTGCACATTAATTACCAGATTAGAAAGTTATAATTAATTTTCTTAATATCACTACACTGCTTTTCTTCCTTGAGTTAATAAAAAACAGATTGCAATCAATCTTTGTTAATTCATGCTGCAGAACAGAACTGTCATAGCTATTTCTATATGCAAAAAACACCGCATGCATAGTTCTTGGGGTAATACTCTGCCTAGAAACTCTATCTTCTGACATTTTAATGAAGCGTTGTAATAAGGCAAATAAATTATAAATTATAATTTGACTTAGTATAGTTAGAAGAAAAACTACATAAGCTTAAAAAAGAATTTTTAAAGAATCTTCTGAATTACAAAATTTAGAAGTGGATAGTATATTTGAACATTTTTTGAACTGGAAGAGAGGGTTTACTCATAGTTGCATTGTTGAAAGCCTTCACTGCTGAGACTTTTAAAATTTCTTCATCAGCTGACTTTGTCATTAAAAACCATCAAAAGTGCTCCAGACATGACTGGCCTTTCCAGAGCAATACTCAGTGCAAAACATTTTAAGAACTATTAAAAGAAAATAACTTTACAGAGATACAGACTAAAATACAGCTGAGTTCTCATCAAGAGCATTCAGTTACAACTACAGACAAGATAACTAATGCAGCATTCAAGCAACACACATTTTTCTGTGTCCATATCTGCATTAGTATAAAAAGGTGATTTTATAAGATGGAAAGGTTTATTCAAGGGTTGTCATGTGAAGAAAGGAGAAATGAGTAAAATCAATGCACCTTTTTCATTTTCCATTATGCCCGAAAGCTATTTCATTTCTCCAGCCTCATTACTGCTTATTTTTTTTCTCTCCTCACTTTTCTTCCTTTGTAAAAGATAAGAATGAGTGTAGAAACATAAAAATTATGACAACATGGCTTCCAAAGAGCGCTAACCTATTCTATTTTGATCTATTAGAAGCGTTGCTTTGGTCAGCTTAGGTGTCAGAAAGGGAAGAGTGAATGTCAGTAACAAATGAAGGCTGAAAATATTTTAATTTGGGTATTTGTGGTTTTTTTTAATGTTTCTAAAGTCTTCCAGGGAATGGTAAATAACAGGCAATTCTGTCTTTGTGAAAGACTGGCGATAAAGGATTTTAAGAGAATATATAGCCTTCAGCAGCAAAGCCAAGCATAAGCCTTTTCTTATATATCTCTTCTCCCAAACTTCCCTAAAGAAGCCCAACTTGCCTTACACTGCTAAATGTTATAAATACGTTTTTTATATATAAAACATCTATATGCATAAACGTATACAAACACACACCCCCTCCACTCCACAGTGTATGCCAAAATACACATAAACTTGATTATCAATCTTTCCAGAATAATTAAGTACTTAAATACATTTAAGACCTTGATGAACAATGTAATAGCTGATAATACTCTAGGAGAAATAGGATTTATGGATCAACTCTTCCATAAAGCATCATACCTTAAAGCAGCATCTCTAGAATATGTCCTGTTTGGGGTACTGCAGAGAGGCAGAGAAGCAGATCAACTAGATGACTTGAAGAACGCGAGGGATAGAAGAAAGGAAGGAGGTAAAGAAGGAAGGATGGAAGGAGGGATGGAAAAGAGGAAGGGAAGAAACTGAAAAACAGTCAGCCCAGAAGTTGCAGAACACATATGTGGGACAATACCTCGTACAGTTCTCAAATATTAATTTTCACAATCTATGAAAATGAAGAATCTGAAAAAAGACTCAGAGAAGAAACCCATAGATCTGGAAAGCATGATGCATCCAGGATTCAAATTCCTCTTATGTGGAGCAAGAATCATAGAATCACAGTAGAGAAAAACTTCTATCAGAGCTGAAAATTATCACTTCTGTGCTTCTCCTCCAAAATAAATATGGATTAGAGGAGGGCAGCAAGCATGGAAGAGGAGTAGCAGAGTTAGAAAATACATAAAGTAGAGCAGGATCAAAGACAGATTTCAATAGTTTTGATTTACAGAAAACACGGCACTAAAAGGTAGTGGATGCTCTCAGAGGCTGTCATAAAAACTTGAAACTAGATTAAGCATTCAATTAGAGTCTGGATGTTTAAGAGACACTAAGAGAAACAGTGTAGCTGTTTTCCAACCAAAAACCATTTTGTTACATTGACCATCACATAGATAACTAAAAGTAACAAGCACAGTTCTACAGGTATCATTTACTGCTGACATTGTCCTTCAAATACAATTATGTGTTCTTTATTCAGCTGGCCATGAAGTGTGTGTATACCTCAACACATGAAGCTAGTCACACAGCTGAGAAAGACCAAGTTATGATCAGCAGTTATGGAAGCAAGGAAGAAAATAATCCTTCCATTATTTTAAGATTTCTGAAAAGAAAGAAAACTCCGCAATTCCTACCTAATGCTAAACATAACTGAACAATTAACAAATAACAAACTTTTGTTTCTGTTAAAATCTAAGGCAAAAATTATATCTGGGTGAATGTTATTATTCTGATATAATAGACTGATTTGTAGGGGAAAAAACTCCCTATTTTATTCTGATTTGTTACTTTAAGGCCAATCTAAAAGATTAAATGCTGTAAAACTGTACTGCAAGAGCATCCAACGTATCCATGAAAACGGACATGCCGCGAGTTTCAGAAGAACAAATGATATCATAAGCAGTTATGACTAGTCAGCTTAAAAAATGCCTAACACACCCCCATTAGCATTGGTACTATGAAACTGAAAAACACTAAATTCAAGTTTCACAGTATTAATAGGATTAGGAAGTGCTATAAAGAGAAGCTGAAAATTCAGACGAGTAAAACTGTTATTTGTGATTTACATGATGCATTGGACCTGTATCAGTTACAGGCAGAGTTTCAGCTGTCCAGGTGCAAGGTCATAGTTTAGAGGAGGTTATGGAGAGAGCCTCTCACATGAGCAATAATGAGAAATCATAAGATGATGAATAAAGATTTATCAATACATACATAAATCTATGTGTTTATCTGTAACGAAAGATGTACTTCAAGAAGTATTGAAGGGAATTGCTTTTTTTCAGTGGTGAAAAAATGCAGTGTTCTGTGAAGATACGAGCAGAATCTGTTCTTGGTAATGATTTCTGAAAAAATGTAGTTAACAACACTTGTTCACGCTCATCATTTTAGGACAGTAAGAATACAGAGTAACTAAAAACATCAGTTAGCTATTTTAACTACTGCTTATTTTAGAACCTAAAATAGTCCTTATTTTCAATACTAAAGGAAAACCTTGCTTCTCCAGTCTTGTAACACTGAACCCTTATACCAAAGATTTACTCAAAGTACAGTGTTTTCATCTACTAATGTAGATCATAAAGACATACTTTTTAATTTGAAAATTATTCTTTTTAAGATGACCTGCTCAATCTGAGAATTTTGCCAGGTAGACGTTTCAAAGTAATTTTGGCTAAAATACACAGGCAAAGTACATTGGAAATGACCCCTCTACCCTTGCAGGCAAATTCCTGCAAAGGTACATACATTGTATCAAATACATAAAGTGAACAATTTGTAAGTGCCTTTATAATTTACCAGTTAGAAAATTCTTAGGTGGAACAATCCTAACAACAATTATCATTTTTAGATGATGTGTTTTCCTGAGATTACTTGAATTGTGGTGGAAGTGACTGAGAAGTACTTGTGCTCATTTTATTTATTTAATGAAACCTGAAATCTGTAGAAATTAATTCCCTTCCCTCTGAAGGAAGCCTCTTCCAACAGTTACATTTTGTCTATTATAAAATTATAATTTACTATTATATTATAATTTACTCTAATTTTAATCTATACAGATTAATCTGTAAAAATTAAAATTAGGTCATACAAGATACAAGCAATTGAAAGGGAAATGATCTTCAACCAGCGCAAAGATTACTTTGCCTACACTCAGGTGTTGGTGTTCCCAGCACAGTTAATAAGGCTCAGAGAAAGCAGCTCAGCAGGCCAGGCACTGGATAAGATTTCAGGGAAGGAAAGGTAACCGCTCCTCAAGCTGCTTCATAGTGCCTTTGCAGTGTGTCCCACTGTAGTGGGAGCTTGTTTCTGCTGTGCTGGTGTCTCATCTGGAACTGAGCCTCAACCTGCACATCTTTACAAACAAATCCAATGCGTTTGGCAATTCAATGCTAAGCGTTCCCTTGCAACTCCCAGGGAACAGGAAGGTATGGTCCAGATGAAAGAGGTCTTAGGAAGAAACAGCAAGGAAGAAGAGGTTAGCACCCACTCAAGGAAACGTTTGCTGGCACGGAAAAGTTTTAATACGGCCAGGAATTTGTTCTCATGCAGGGTGGTGTGTACGTTCTCTTTCTGTCTGCAGAGAGGTAACTCCCTTGCTACAAGTGATAAAATTCTCACAGACATGCCAGGAGGCTCCCGCAGGGGGACCAAATAGGCCATAAAGCACAGATGGAGAGCACAGCCTGGGCTTTTACTGCGCATGCTAAAGGTGTTCAACAGTACCAAAACGGCTTTCTGTTTTCACCTTCTTGGTCAGCTGTATCCATCACTTAGATATACTGCAGTGTTCTCGGCAGTTAAAATTAATTTTCTTTAAAACTTCCACCACAGCCTTGTGTCTGGGGTTACCTGCATGCATATAAGTCCTCACATATGGCATACAAATAACTCTTAAGTATCTGCCACTATCAAGGTGATAACAGCAGTTATCCAGCTAGAGCAAGAGTACAAGCAACACCAACATCCATATCCTAATTTATAAAATTCTATTTTTAATAACTGCAGTTTCAAAATCTTGCAGGGAGATTTCTTTGGGAAGCAAGAATGGTTTTAACTCTCAGGAAGTGAACTGAGGACGTGATGCAACTTTCCCACCCTATGTCATTGCATTTTGACGAGGAACTGGTTAATTTACAACCAGACTAGCAGAGAAAATTTGCCATACCTCCTTGGTACTTGCCATCTATCGGTATATAGGTGACTTGGATGAACCTCCTATCCTGATTTCTAGAGCAAAACACAAAATAGTTCAACCTGACTATCCTAACTCAAATCCCTCCCTGTTTCCAGCACAGAGAACATTCATATCTTTGTTATAAATAAAACACACACAAAAGCCACTTCCCATTTTTTTAAGCCACCAAGACAAAATGTTATGATAGCTCGGGAAGGCTTTCATATCCCGAAGACTGTCTGCTGAGTGGGGGCAAGACCTATGAAGTGAAGACCTAGAGCCTCCCCCTCTAACCAGTTGGCTTCTGTGGAGCTGTTTGGCACAAGCTTTGTTCTGTTTTTTTAAAAGAACATTACCTATTGTTAGCACCAGAGAGATCTATAAAGTGATTGCAATTGTACATTTTATGCTGAGGAATCACATTACTAATACTCACACAGGATTTTACAGAGATGAATAGTATGATAATTATGAACTTGTAAGTATTTACACTCATTTTACATTGCACTAATAAACTATGGGAAAGAGTTAGTACTTAAACTTAGAATTTGGGACTAGAATCTCTTTCCTCTGGCTATAAAGAAGGCACTTCAACTGAGAAAGATATTTTGCAATAGTAATAATTGGTCCCAAATCCTTTCTGTGTTATTGCCAGAGGGCAGCCTCCCACACAAATTCTGCATTACAATATTGAATTGAAAATGGTATTTGAGTAATACAGCCTATCGTTAAGGGCTATCATAAAAATAACATTTTTCTTGGTTCTTTTTCTTCCTCACCAAACAGCTATGTTCCTTGAACTATCTCATGGAATTTTTCTGATATTATTATAAATGAGATTTTTTTTACATTGCCTAATGGCAAGTCAGACCACCACAGGCCAAATATACTGACTACTGAACATAAAGCACTGTGCAATGCTGGCTACTCATTTCAGACAAGGCAAAGACATGGCAAGGAATCTTTTAACTTTAGTGTTCTAACAGGTCCTAAACCAAAGAAATTTCTTAGCAGATGACATATAACATGGTGATATTAAAATGCTGCAAACACAAAACTATTTTCCCAGGTTTCTTTGCATTCAATACTGACTCAAGAAATGTAAACTTGTTTATGAATCATACAATGAACTGAAATATCTGTGCTGAAAAATGTACCCTTTGCTGAAATCATTCTTGTCACTAGTTACTTATAAATTAGGATGGAATTAATTTCCTCAACTCAAGATGTTAGTTCTTTTCATTACTTGTGTATGGTCTTCTTTAGTCAATGGAAAGAGATCAATATCTCTAGACAGCAGATCATTCTATGCCAAAACATATGCTTCACACCAGACAAATAATTTTTAGAGAGGTAAAGTTCAGCTAGGATTTAGCTCTTTGCATCCAGTGCTAATACAAATCCACACGATGATCCAAATGCCTGAAGGCAAAAGTCTGCTTTCAATTGGTTTGTTTTTCTACAGGGGAAATCTCAGTGTTTAACTCAATATCCAAATCCTTTTTGTTATTATTACCACTTTATTACATCAGTGCAGCCATTTGCCAAAACCACACACAAAAAGCCTTTATAAAACATTTCTTCTACCTTTAGCTTTATTTCCTTATGTAGTTTTGATTTCTTCCTCTAACATTATGCCAAAATTACACAGAAGGGACAAAACTAAAGATTTCAAGATTACATCTAAACACAACTTCTGCATAGTCCTACAATAACAAATTATGCAGACAATGTAAGTTTTTCCTCCTTAAAATTGCTTTAAAAAACAGGTTTATTTTTGCTAAAGACAGTCAAATTTGAAGAATAAGCTTTATTTAACCCTCTAGTCTTAGTCTTTCTTTCTTTCTTTTTTTTTTCTTTTCTTTTTTTTTTTTTTTTTAATTTAATTTAGACACTGGAGTTAACAGTGCAAACCAGAAAAATTAAATTATCCATCCTGGTTGAATCTCTGCAAGAAATGGCTTGTTCCATCGCTAGGACAAGTAAAAGCACGAACTGTTAATTCTTTTAAAGAATACAGTATTATCCAAACAACTTCCAACAAATTTTGCAAAATAATGCAACAATCACATTTCAGGTATTTTGTGACAATGTAAGTGAGAGAACTAAGCTGTACAAAAAGGTTTACTGAATTTATGTGATTGGATCCCTTCTTTGCTATGTTTTCAAACTTTTAAGCTTCCTTTACAAACTATAAAGGTATATACTCCTAAGTGCAGTGATTATGTTTTGGAAAATGTCCCAGAATTCAAAGAGAACCATTTTGTTATATGCTAAAATCTTAACAGAGTTTTTCTAATGAGATACCACACTAAAGACATTTTGAAGACCTCAAGTGTTTTTAGTACATGAGACCTCAAACACATTTTGACTTTGGGAATTACTCTGAAACTTTAAGATATTTTCAAGCAAGTTCTGTTGTCTTAAGACCAACATTTCATACCTCAGTGCTTGGTTTATTGGCCACATTTCCACTGAGGTGGAAGAAGCTGAGAGAGAAGCTCCTTTAAATGCCTACAGCCTAAACCACTGCCAGTAGTCTGAAGTACCAGAACAAGTACCTGATAGTGTGAAGTATCAAAACGAGCTCCCCATTAGAGAACAGCACCTGTGTCTGTGTCATCCTGGCAAACACTGTGGCATTTAAGCATAAAAGCCCTCTCCAAAGCAGCTCTCTGAGGCAAGCCTGGATGGTAGGGAGAACCATCCTACTCGGCACTACTGTCATGGAACGGGAATCTTAGCTGGTGGTAAAAATTAATTCAAAATAAAAAATTATGGGTGTATTTTTTCTTGCTATTTTCTTTTTTCCAAATGATGTGAGACAAAAAACCTCTTTTTGAAGCTGTGAATGTATCTTCTTGTTCTGAATCCACACAGGGTCCTGCTACAAGGGCCCAGCAGCTCCAATGAACTTCTGTTCAAACTCTGAAACTGTAAAGCCTGGAAAAGCCTGTGGCCCAACTTAAATATTCTGTACAAAATGTAGTGTTTTATTTATTTATTATTATTAATTAATATAACAACAACAATAATAATAATGTCAAAAGGAGACCTTGTTAAAAATCATGCTGACAACATCCCAATGGTATTGTAGCTTTGTCACTTCCAACTTCTGTTACCTACGAATTAGTAACTACTTTTTGTAAACAATTTAGCAAGGCCTCTGCTGTCTCACTTCATAAAATATATTGAATTCAACTCAGGTCTGCTTTTAATCTACAATCAATGTTAATGTGTGAGAGTTAAAGAACCCTGAGTTGACATCAGTCACTGTAAGCATTTTACATTTATGTCAAGTAAATCTTACCACACCCTGTCGTTTGATTTCAGTACAAATTAATCACATATTTCAAACTTCTCCTTTTTAGTTTCTGTTAAGCTTCTTTGCTCTGACCCACTCCAACCACCCCTCATAGCTATTCCTTTTTTACAACACTTCCCATGGTTGCTATAGCTATAAATGTTTACGTAATTCAGCTTTGTCACTGAGACAGAGAAACAGGCACTGTATACCCCTTACATACTGTGATACCCTTAGATACTTAGATACCATTTCCAGTTTGTTCTGGTTCCAGAAATAAAAATATTCCTTACTCCAGATGGAAATTTTTTCGTTAAGGTAAGGCATAACTATTTTTCAAAGTTCAGATGCACTTAAAGGTTATATGCTACACTGATTCTTCATAAAAAGGCAGACACCTTAATGCTTAACAGTATTGCTACATCATAGCCCATAACACAAAATAAATATCCTTATGAAAACTATGGAACTGGACAATGTATAGAGAGCAAACATTTTAAGGAAAATACATTCTTTCCTATAAGAATGCTTATTAGAAAGTAATAATGTGGTCTTATTGGAAAAATAGTGACTAGAACCCAGATACAGGTCTGCTTTTAAGGGGGGAAAAGTCTCATGAAGGCTTTCCATACAAAAGAAAAAAAAATGCACAGAATCTTATACTAAGAAGTTAATTCCTGATCGATCCATCAGAATAACATCAGTCTGGGTTCTTCTCTGTATTTCACACCTGGGCATCATCCCATAAACACAAGCCCTGAACAGCTTCCCTTTTAATAGTTACAGGGGTAAAAATAAATAGATACATTAAAAAGATTGCTTGGTCCTGCAAACTTGATGCAAGGTTGGGTATTTGTTAAGCTTACTCAACTCCCTAAGGAAGTTATAATTTCAGATTTTTTTATTTCTATAAATCTGAGAGGTAAATTACAGAAATACACAAGCATTCCAATTCTTCAGTCATAAATTACTTGAAGTTTTTAGAGAGAAAGGGAAACGACAATTTTAGCATGGAGAAGCCCAATTATCACAACTCACTGAGAAGAAAAACATAGGATCATGAACGAGTGGTATCTCAAGAAACTCTAATAGTTCGTGCTTTAGAAGTCTTGAAGACAAAATATCTAAACAAAGGATTTGCATGAGGGAGGAAAATAAATAGGTACGCAAATAAATAAACAAAGTGGCTTTGACAGCTTGCGTTCCTTATTCCCAAGAATAAGACTCAAACTTGTCTGTCAACCCACTACTGCTTTAAACACTTCTCTGTCTGCAGCCTCTCTTTGTACCAGCATTTTTAGCCAGAATAGTCAGTATGTGCTATACAACCCCGGTTACTTAAATAAAAGGAACTTCAAATTTGGCAGTACAAGCAGAAGTGAAAAACAGATGCTGCAGATAAAGATACAGAGCAATATCAAGAACATCAGAAATATGGAAGTGCAACTGAAACTTTAGAAAGAAAGAAAAGGAAATCCCAGTACAAGCAACCAATCTAATTACTTAAAATGGACTTTAGAGATGAAAGGAAATCTTACAAGCAAACATGCTCAAGAATTGGCAAGTAATTTTAGCTGTAGAATAGTACAAAGAACTTTTTATTATATTTGATAATTAGTGTTCCGCAAATAAAACAGTAAGTGTCCTATGGTCACTAAGTGGTGAGGAAAGAAGCAAGATGAAGAAAAACAATGGAGAAGATAAAAAGACTTCAGTTGGATGCCTTTGGTATATAAGCATATATATATGTCAGACAAAAGTACATATATATGTTTACACACAGGGGCATACAAGGAGAGACCAAGTCTGGCTATGATGATACAGGACGAGCAGAGAAAACAAACTATTTTGTGAAGAACATTTCCACAGTGAAATAAATATCCAGCTCATCTGTTAGTCCAAAAATAGTAATTTAAAAATAACCACTGACACCCATAATCTATTGTGAGGGTTTTCCAATTTGAAGCATAAATCAAAATAAAATCAAGTAAAATACTAATCAGAAATGAGGCGTATTAGATCTGTAATATATGCAGGCTTCAGTGGCTTAGCATTTCCTAAGCCTGGATGACAGCATATTTGTTTACTCACAGTATTATGGAAGAGTCATCTACTGAAGGTCAAACCTAGGCAGATGTGGAAGGATTCGGAATGAATAACCAAGAACCCAGCATTTATTGTAAATTTTTCTGCCACAGCAAAGGAAATTATTTCAGCACAGATCCTCTTCCACTTCTATGCCAGATAAGAAATGAATCCCTTTTGCATTACCACCTAGCAGTGTTTGTGGCTGACATTTGCAGTGCCCTATAGCAGTTGTGAGAAGGTAGAAATAAAACTATAAAGATCTACCACACAATTTGAGCTATATGCAAAAAACCATTGATTTATTTAGTAGTTAAATAAGGATTTAGATGAAAGACAAATTTTTAGCCTGAATACCTTAAACACATTTACATGTACTATGTAGAGCAAGGTACTGTTGTGTTGCAATTTCAAATGTATGCTAGCATTTTGTATTCAGAAGTTTTTCTAAGAGCTTAAAAACAAATAACCAACACACCACAAGCTGTTGTACTATTGAACTTGTGAAGAACTCATTAAAGCCTGTTGAGAAGAAATTATTAGCATGCATGTAATTAACCAAAGTCCAAGAATCATCACCAGGCAGCAGTTAATCAGCCCCTTCAATGATGAGAAAGTTCAGGATTTGCTAATTCCCTCCTGCTCCTGTACACAGACGTGCTTTTTTTTGCCTTCTACTTCACTGCTGTTTGAAAGGAAGGTGGAAGAAAAGCCTGCCTGAACTGACATGCCTGAACAGTTTACTGTGAAGCCTGAAGCAAACAAAGCCAATCAAGCAATATGTCAATGTATGTCCCACTCTGGGGAAGGGTGTGCTCATAAATACAGATCAAGAACAGTGGAAGATGCTGACTGCCAAGGAGGGAACCACACAAAAAACCCACAACACCAACACATGCACACGTGAAATGCTTCCTGATTCACTTTCTTGTGACAAGTGATGCTGGGCTTTATTTGCAGTATGAAGAAAGCTGATGTGTCGTTATGAATACAAAAATATACCCTACAGGTGTAACTTTCAATATTCTTCTCCAAGCAGTGCAGAGAAAGAATTTTCTTTACCAGCACAGCATTGTAGCTAGCAGTCCTGAGATGGACCAAGGAATTGCTGACACGTCTGGAGTCAGATACTGCAGGCAAGAGTGATTTCAGGAAAGCATGCATCTCCCACAGCAAACACACAGCTGCCTTCAAACCACAACTGCCCAAAGCAAAACCAATCCTTGAGAGAAGGTACAAAACAGTGAGTCACTTGTAGCAGGTATTACTCGTTTCTCAATCTGAAGGACGTGCTGATGGTAGATGTGAGAACAGACAAAAATCAAGTGGCTAGAAAACTTATCCTTTCAGAGTAGCACATGCTCTGTTGCTCTTACCCTACATAAAACAACTGTAAAAGCAATTAAGGACCTCAGTGATGAACAACATGTTAACTGACAAAAATGCAGCCAGTTGTGAGAGAATAAATATATTTCCATGTGTATTCTTGTGTGTACAACATGTATCCACTTAAATTTCCCAATTTAAATTGTAGAACCAAAAAGACAAAAACTGTACAGCAATTGTAATTATTCTGTGGTAAAGATTGGTTCAACATAATTTATATATGTTCTAGTCACCAAAAAGCAGTTGTTTTACCTCTTAATGTTAAGCAATGCCCAAGGTATCCCAGTGGGAGTGTTGAAAGCAGGTAGCAATTTCTCTCCAAGCTCCACTGCCTTTTTTCTGAAAACCTGAAAGTTAAGAAGAAACCAAGTGTTGGAAAATGCACTAATTTAAATAATATCATTATTGAGCATATGGTACAAGCCACTTCAGCACAATGAAGCATTCCTGGTCTTTTAGAATGACGTCAAAGGAAAGAAGCAGCACGATCTGTTTTCCATTGCAGCTGATAACAAGAGAACCCACACAGCAGGATCACACAGTGACAATGCCCAGATGACCAGCCTCTGGCATGACCCCACCAAACCAGAGCTATCAGTGCAGCCAGACCTGCTCTAGATGTCACAGAGCAGCTTACACGCTCCTGGTTGCCCCTGTCAGGTACTCCGGGCTCAGGGTGGGGGCCATGAGCCAGGTATGCTGCTGCATCCAGGCTGGCTCGCTGGCAGCTCCCTGCCCCGAGCAACACGTCCTGCCGGAGCAGTGGGGACACAGCCACAGAAAGGCCGCCTTTCCTTTTGGTGAGGTTTATTAACAGCGGCTCAGCAGGCTGTGGGAGCCAGGGCTGCATCGCCATGCTCCTGCCATACTGCCAATCTGCTGCTCGGGCAATCTGTGGCAAAAACGCCCGCCCACACCACAGAAGAAAGAAATAATTTTGCAGCACTACAGTCTTTATGAACTCATCTGGCTTATGCCCAGATAGTGTCAATGCCACAATTAATCAAAAAATTAGAAAATACCTCTGCAGACAACTGAGACTTAACTGATATTTAGCATCTAGAGTTTCAGCTTTCAGTTTAAAAACATGAAGTAAAAGGAAACCAAATGCTTAACATATGCCCACAGGAATGACAAACAATTTTACAGGAGGAACTTTTATGAGTTAAAAAGCTGGAACAAAGAGGATTTTACTTTCCTTCAACTGCCAGCTCAGCTCAGGTTACACTAATCTGATCTTTTGAGAACTGAGTGCTCTACTAGAGAGTTTTTAATTAGAAGCAATATTGTTTCAACTTAAATATAGAAACCTATTTAGTGATTTCAATATGATGATGTTTAAGGCCTATTTCCTTGGAATTACACTGGCATCTTGCGCAACACTGAAAAGGATTATCCCAGGTGCAGCAGTCAAAATAGCAAAGTCACCTTCATTGTTCTCTGTTTCTAATAATGGTTCCTTTCAATTAACTTTTTTCTCCTCAGCCACGTTTATGACGAATTTATATTTATTTAAGTATTAGAAATCAGCTTGTGCATCTGAGGCATCCTGAGGTGTAGCCATGCATATATGTCCATGTGAACACATAAAGACATTTGCTGATCAAAATAAGGTAATGAAGAAGTTTCTTTCAACACATATAAAATACAATTCATAAAATCCCACTTCCTAAAAGCGACATTGAATAAAGGTTTTCTATTATTGAAAATATGTGATCAGGATTGAATATAAAACTCTGGGATAATCATGTTACCATAAAGAAGCTCCAAACTATTCCACTCCATGGTCTCTTCAGATGATACAGATCTCAAGATTAAGAATTACGGTACAAGATATTTTGAGGGAGCTAAGTAATTTCAAGCCAAATTATGGCTGGAGTCAGAAAACTTTTTCAAGTGGATTGCACGTGAGTGCTGGGAGAAACTTGAAGCAAAGCAGCAGCGAAAACAATTTCCTTGGAAATCCCTTCATAATCCTAAAAAACCAGGATATTTTTAACTTCCCAGTTTACCAATTGTGTGCATTTTGATGAGAATTAGTTATGGATTTGTGATCTTTATCCAGCACAGAATTCAGTCTCCCCAAGGGTTAAACTCTTGAGGAACATTCAACAGCAGTCGGTGCAGAACAATTACCTCTTAGCAGATATCCTTGGGAGGAGCAAGAGACAGTAACCCACTACGAGAACACAAGCTTTCCCCACATTTCACTATGCAACCACATTTTTCACCTTGGTCTGTCGAAGCCAAACACATCCTTTGGTTTTTAGCACAAGACAGACCTCCCTCAGCCTTTCACAACATACCATGAGTTCAACTCATCAGCCTAGTTTAGCACCTCTGCCCTGAAACACTGAAATATTGACAGGAGAGAGGCTATCATGATCCTTCTAAGGAATGGGCACATCACGACCCAGAATTTCTGCACAGCATATAACCCTACCTTTTGCTGTATGTAAAAGGGCTTGATAGATATTTCAGGGAATGTGGTTAAAGGTGCCATGTGTATTCTTTTTAGATGCGTATGTAATGACAAGAGGAGATCTCCCTTTCAAAATGCACACATACACTTAACCACAGTAGACGCAGAAAGGCTCAGTAACTGCTGCACCTTACAGTCTGTATTAATCCTTCATCATTAAAAAGATTACATGCAAGCTCAGAAATAGGTCTATTATAATAATTGTTTCTGGACAAAAATGTGACATTTTGCTATCTTAATAAAAGGTTTGATGTATAGCAACAATGTTTTACTTCCAAATATTTCTACCAACTCACATATTTTTTAAATTCTACTGTATTTTATTTTATAAATTAACTACACAAATTCTTTCAAAATAAAAATTGCCTGCTTTACGGAAATGTCACAAACAATGGTTATCAAAAAAATAAATACATCCCATACAAAGCAGTAAGGAAGTATTGTTCCACATACGGATATAGAAGAAAAATGTAATTCACTCCTGCTAAAAACAGTGCTCTCAATACCAGCATTAGAACACAGTGAAGACCAACATTGGAACATTCTAACTTCTTTCTTGTCCAAAATGCACCTGTTCCAATGTAGCAAAAAATTTTCCTAGTAGTCAACTAGTAAAAAGAATCAAAAAATATTTCTAAATCATCATACAATTTTGGCACAAGTGCCAAGGCGAAGATGCACTTTTTGTTTACATGAGAATTTCAAACGGGTTATTACTAATGTATGCCAGTGATTTTCCTTCCCCTTCCAAAGTTAAAAATAAAAGTCAACTATGGACATTATCCAATTTTATCTCTAAGGCTAATTTAACGTGGCTGAACAACTGAGTGCCAAATCACTATCTATTAAGTAGAACAGTACAGACAAGAATACAACAGTACTCTGAAGGACTGAACACAATAAATAGTAGCTTCATGCAGTAAAATTATACTCTTTCAGCAAGGGTAAAAGGGGGAAGATTAATAAAGGAACCACTTTATTTCTCAATTTGCAGCTTTAACAGTTAAAGAAAAAATAGGCAAAGCAGGTGCTGCAATAATTGTACACCATCCACAAGTTCACTCTATTTTTCTTTTGCAAAAACTTCCAGTATTGGACAAGAAATAAATATTGTCCAGGGCAAGGTATTTTTTTTGATAATAAAAGCAGATAACAGAAACTTCTGACATGAATTTCAACTTTTTGCCAAGCCCTGATCTTTCCACACTATCATTCAGTAAAGTCAGCACTGTGGTAAGCACAAATGATAACAGCTGTGCTGAGAAGCACAAAGCAAAGGCAGAAATGACAGAGCACAAAAATAAGAGACGTTACAAAATAAAGGAAAATATCTACAGCAAAATTTCCCATTCCAGTAGTTATCTTTAGAGGCTCAAGAGCCTTTCCTGGCTTCTCCTCATGAATGAGGAGCCAGCAATAATGAAGGATTACTTACACGAAGTACTCTAACTGGATCAGACCTGGCAGAAGCTTTCACAGTCCCATGCCTACACCCACCCTTCACCCCGCATTTAGTTTAAATATTTACCTACAAGTCTAAAAGTCTACAAACCTCTCACAAGGTCTCTATCACTGTCTCCAGTGCTCTATCACATCTAGACTGCATACTCTTTAAAGAAGAGGGAGTGTGGAGTTATTTACCTGACAGTCCCTTTATCAGAGTAAGCCACACTGTCATGAATCTCTTCTTTTAAACTGAGGATTCAGAGGAGAGTACTCCAACTACCTTTAAAGAGCAGCAAAACCGCTAAAAATGTCACTGATATTTAACTCAGCTAGATACCATACCACAACAAAGAAAATTAGTCTGAGTAAAGCACTCTGATTCAGGAAAGAAAACGATCGTTGAAACCAGACAGAAATACATGATCAGTATGTAACACTATAAAGTTGGGCAGGATATGAAATGCTTTCTCAAGCATTTCCCTTTAACCTAATTTTTGCCAGACTGTGGATATAAGATAATTCTCTTTTTAAACTCTAAGGTATTACTAACATTTTTAAAAGGTATAATACTGATTCTCACTGTGTAAAATGGACTCCTCCATGAAATTAGTGTGGATTCCTCCATAGTCCTATTCAAAATTAGCACTGAAGACCTACTCAATATTAGCACTAAACCAAGTTAGATACTTCTTATAATCATACAATAGATTATATAGAAGACAGAGTTACAACATTTTCAATCACAATCTCTGTTTATATTAGTAGGCTGTGAATTCTTAAAATAAGATCAGGGTTAATAAAGCAGCACCTTCATTGTCCTTTGCGTTGCCAATCTGGAGTACCTTACAGACACAAAAGTCACTCCAACCATCAGCATTACTCCAAGCCAGCAATTCTTTGAACAACATTAAAGAGTAATACCAAAATAAGAAATCTACCTCACTGCTGCACACACGCGGCTTTCCTGTTACTGTCTGTTCATTCCACAGGCAATGAACATGCCAAGCAAGAGAAAAAACCCATCATATTCTCACTCATTAGATATTCTTAATTATTTTTTAAATACATATAAGTGTTTTTGTTCTTAGTAAGAGAGAACAAACTAACTAACTAACTCATAAATCCAGAACTGCGATGCTCATGTTAGAACACCCAATGCCACAATCAATCAGATCTTGCAGACTCTCCCATCCATGAACAAATCTTACTAGGCAAAATAGCATTCCCACAGAGAAATGAGGATCTGCCTGCAAAGATGCAACGACAGGGCTAAGACCAGACCTGTCATCTGGTGAGCACTGGCTTTCATTATAGTGCAAGAATGTTATCTCCTCTGGATAAACAAAAATGTTTCCTCTGTCTGGAATGACAAATCCCTTTGAAAATGTTAGATTACCTCATTGCAGATTTAATTGCTGTTGCTAATCAGGAAGAAGAGAAAACATAGGAAACAAGAAATATCTTAGAATTGTGTATGAGGCACATCTAATTAAAAAAGAGCATAACATGGTACAGTATCATAAATTAAAGAACAGCCAGAATTCTGCTTTAAAAAGTCCTCCATATGAAGGAAATTAGAAGTTAAAATTTAACACCAAAGAAAGTAATATTATTTATTTTTTTTTTCAATTGACAAAGACATTTTCCCAACATTTCTAATTCTGTCAAATTAAGCATTTCTTATTTTTGTTTTTATATTTACAGATAGAAACTGACAAGCCACTAAGTAAGATTTATTGCTTTCTTTCCTGTACCCGACTGCCTTTCCCAGTAGGGTGAGGAATGAATATTTCAGTGTAAAAGCAGAAAACGAGAGCAGAAAAATGAACAGGGACAGGCCGCTTTGCTGCTCTTCAGAACACTGAATAGAAATCCTTCCAGCGTAACAAATGTTGATTTGGGTTCAAAGTGATCTGCTAACAAAATAACTCTCTCAGAAGAGCTTATTCCAATACCTTCTTTTTTGAAAGACAATTCAGTATCTTTGCTATATTTACATGTGTTTTATTTTTACAACGAAAGATTACAAATGCTACAAAAATTGTGGTGTTCCACCTGACATACCAGAATACTTGAAATAGTGGAAGTTTAATTCTGCCACTATTTTCAATACCAAGTGATCCCACACCTAAGTGCCATATTACTTGAAACCATTTCCTGTAATACATTTTCATTGTTTATGACACCTGGGTAAGTTACGCAGAAGCTGCCATTAGTTCAGCAGCAATTACTGCTTTTACAATTACTGTCACCTTGACATTAGCAGGTAGCTTTGAGTTTAATTTCATTCAGTCCTCACTCCTGGCTGAGCCAAGTCAGTTATGAATTTTCCGCACTAAAGGGTGAGGAGACAGTTAATAACATTTCTGGAAACAGGCATTGTAATGAGTCACGTCAGCGTGATTGCAAGTACCAACAAAAGAAGCCAAACAGAGTTCATTGAGGACTTTCAAAGCTGTAGGAGTATTTTTGCACGTTCAGATCCAGAAGTGCTGGGATTGTGTTTTGAGCATTTTCCCCAGGAAACAGACTGTGTTCAAGACCAACTCACTTGCTCTGGGCCAGCCCTGCTCCTGCTGGACTTGAGCATGTGAATTACCACACCAACATGTGAGCCCACCTCCAGCCCAGGACTGCACCCAACCTCAAGTCTTCCTACCAGGACACAGAAAAGGAGGACAATGCATTAAAAACAAGTGGCTTCACTCGAGGCTACACCTATAGTGGTCAAAGACCAGCCAGAGCAATTAATACAAGGGCACACGCTGATACCAGTCAGCATCACATTCTTCACTATTCTGTGAGGGTTTTTCAGTTTGCAAGCACTTTTCCCGTCTGCATAACTTCACTCAAAGCTGATAGGCCTCCCCTCAGTCCCCAAGATCAGAGGGCCACTGATGGCTGAGACCTGGTTCTAGGGGTTGCACCAAGATGGAGCTCCAAAGACTAGCTGGATGTGGGGAGTTTCCCTACAGAGGCAATGGGGGGGCTTCTGCACTACACACTTTAAGGCACCCCTCTTTCTGCACTGGCCAAGCCAAGCCCACCCTTAGGGGCATCCCAGGCACAGTCAGACCCCCAGCAGAAAAGAGATGACTCTGTGCTGGAAATTTAAATTGGTATCAATTCTGTAAAAGCACCATGAGAAGAAACACAACATGCTTTAGCTCCTTCACAAAGGGGCTGTCACACCTTTACATGAGAATATTAACTGGACAGAGCAGCATTTTATTTTATTAAGATTTTAAAAAAGATGCCCCCTTCCTGGCGATCAGCAAGGTACAACTGGTCTTGTTCCAAGCCAACTGGAATATCAGCAGAGGAAGCACAAATGAAGCTGTTACAGAGCATGACACAGGGGTACCTTGGGGTTAGAAAAAGTCTAACCACAGGACTTTTCCCAGGAAAATGAATAAATTAAAAAACCCCTACTTAGTTTGGGAAATAATCTCTGATGTTCCTCTCATTAAAATTCTCAAAGTAGCTAGTTTTCATACAGATCTCCCCCTCACACATATAAACAGTATCACAGCTGAATAAAGCAGGAGGAATACCTCATTCAAAAATAATTATAATCTGCAGCCATTCCCACAATCCTGCCCAGCATCTGCCATCACGCAGTGCTGGGCTGGAATATGTTGAAAGACAAGTGGTTTTCATTGGAGACAGCATGGAAAATATAGATCCTGTGGTAAAAGAGGATCCCAATTTAAGGCTGAAACAACCACAGGGTAGTATTTATTATGAGATCTTTGGTATGGGAATCCAAAGCTTATATGTGGCACACCTGTGCCAGCAGCAGGCATCAGAGCACACAAAGCTTGCGAAAGCCCTCGCCGCCCAAGATGACGGGGAGATTTAGGAAGGTGCACATAAGCTTCCAGCTTTTGAAAATAGTGACTGTAGAAGTATGCAAATAAATTACTGAAGAGATTCAAGCAGCTTGTGATATCTATTTCACCTGCAAAGTGCTAGAACAGTACATGTCTTGTTCATAACTCGAGGAAATAACTAAGATGGGTAAGCCTTTAGATTTGTACTGCCCTTTCCAGAATAGTCCAGTATGCTGGTCACCAGATCATAGGAGAAAATCCACTTTAAAAAGATGTTTATTACAAGAAGTATATTAGATTAAAAAAAAAAAATTAAAAATACCTTCGTTTATTCAATTAGCCTTCTTTTTATGGTTTCACTGATGGCAAGAAAATTAGTTTTCTTTTCTAGCTGACTATTGTACCAAAGAAGCCACATAATACCATGAAGAGTGTCCCCTCTTTAGAAAAGACTGCAGAGAACTTAATCAAATGGAAGTAACTGGATTAGTGAGAGATTTCCAGGTTTCATCCAAATGCACATAGCAACAAGCACAAACCCCCTCAAGTTATGAGCAGTAGCTATGGTGTGTAATTACTTCAGTTGTTTTTTAACTAAAGAATTTCTAAGTAGTTCTACTGCATTTGAAAATCTTATTTTAGGAAGGCTAGTAATAAATGGTACAAACTATCAGAAAGAACACCAGGCATAAACCAAAGAAATATTAATGTACAGTAACATCCATATCTGACTTGCACTTTAAAACTCAAATAAAGGAATGAATTTCTAAATAATTGCAGAATTAAGACATCATAAAGGAAGAGTTTGTTCCTGTTATATTTAGTTACTTCCTTTTGTGTTATTCCTGTGCATTTAAGATTGCTTACACAGACAGACTCCGAGAACTATTTAACAGGAAGAACTTTTAGACCACAAGAGAAAAAGTAACTGCTAATTTATCTACTAATGTCAAGAAAGCATAAGTTTTTTTATAGCTTAAGTATACTTGAACAATTACAATCTTAGCTACAACCCATTAGGAGCTGGAAAGCTCATGAACCAACCATTTAAATAATATCTGTGCTGCGATAATTCAAGAAAAGGTGGTGATGAATGAAGTAAACAAACTTTAATGATTGCCTGTAATACTAAAAGGAATTTGTTACTTATAAAAGCCTTTGAGAATTCCTCACCCCAAACTCAGGGCAGTCCTAATTTTTCAAGAGGTGTGATAGACAGAATGTACAAAGAGTAACAAGCTGGATTTGCTGCATATGTACAGATTAACTGTGTGCTGGCAGCTGGCTCCTGAGGCACAAATAAAAGGTAACAAGCCAAACACCTACAAAAACTACGCTCAAACCTTATGACTCTGAAATACCACACCATCCCAAACACATAAACTATGAAACAGCTCAGCATCAGCAAATCAGCGTCAAATATTTGGGAGGGCAGTTTTGCATCTTACAGCAATAGAAAGCCTCGAACGCTGGGTCTTCAGTCAAACAAAGCATGTTTTTTCCAGTAAGGACAGATGGCAAGCTAACAGGCATTTTAAATGTCAGCAGCCCATGATGGAGGATTAAGCCCACACCTAAGAGCTACTGAAAGTTTTAAATATCTGTATTTACTCAATATCCATACAGTTGGAACAGGATATTAACCCACTATATATATATTAACACAATGGTATGTCCTGCTTTGAACAAAAGGCAGCACTGTAAGAGCCACCATACAACTGTATGGTGTACTAAAGCATTAACAGACACTAGGACCAAAAAGCTCCTTCCCAAGACCCCTCGGTCCCCCCAAAAATAAACCCTTTCCAACCCTATGGAAATCTGATATTCATATGCTTGGATGCTGGTGAGAGACACCATAAGCAACTCACAGACTAACACCAGGCAAGGATGTCACAAGTACAAAATACATCACATATTTAGTCCTCAGGTCTTCTACAGTTCAGGAAGATGATACATGTATTTGAAAATGTATTGCATGTAAGTAAATATGAATGAAATTAAAAATATGACATATACAATGAAAACTCATTATATTGCGAAGTGATACAGAAAACATCTGGATGTCATCTTGAAGGTTTGAGTTTTTTTCTTGATTAAGGAAACAGCTGCCTTAGTAAAATTACTCATATCCAGCAGTGATAAAGTGTATCTTTTAGCACAATTCTTGTGTTAAGCCACAAGCATCTGCTTCCTAATTTTCTTTTTATTTAATCTTGTGTAGCCAGCCCAAGTGTTGTAACAACAAATTTAAATAGCTGCCTCATTTTATATCTTGCAAGCTATCAAAACTAAACAAAGAATAGCACTTTGCATATGAAACTCTCCTTTCAAGCAGGTGACCATTGAGAGGTGATTTGTAACACCATCTGTGTGAAAGCGGGGGGTGGGGTGGAGGAGCCTAATAAACTTTGCATGGTGAATCAATAATTGCATCCTTAATGTAGCATAAAGTGCTAACAGAAGATTCATTCCTAGCCTTGTAAATTTGGCTGTATACTTTAATTCCAATACCATTAAGTTACTTAGAGTGACGCCTTCACTCTAAACTACGCTCCTAGACCATGGTGGCAGGGAAGGCTAAAATCACTCTCTGTACACAAATGGAATTCTATTTGCTTTTTAATGGTAAGTCAACAGCAAATGGGATGCTGTTTGTTTCAGCCAGTGTTACATGACGCTTGTAATGGTGTTAATGGCAAGAGTTTTAAAAGATGGCTATCAAATATACAAGCGTAACCATGTGATCAGGATATCAAGAATGCCTACTTTAATTGTTCTTTCAGTCGTATTTTTCTAACTTCATTTACTCACTTTAACATTTTACTCCAACCAGAACAATAGCTTAATGAAATGGCTCTCATAGTTTGAAACAAAAAGGTCCTTGGACAAAAGTGCCCAAGGCTCAGAATCTCCTATGTTCTGTCATCTTCCTTCAACCGACCACTAGCAAATCTGATCAGCTCACCAAGCAAATGGATTAAAATAACTATTCTACCTTTTTGTTCTGCTTCTTCTCTGAAGTGGCATCTTCCTCAATCACTACATAGTCTCAATCTGACATCATCACAGGTATTTTAAGTCAGTTTTTTGTATCACTCAGAGGCAGTCCTCAAATAGTTAATGTATTGATGGTGTCCTCAGAACAGGTAGCACAGAGCAGCAGTTCTCCAGCCAGCTCAGGGTTTGTTCTTTCTGGAATTAGTCCTATTGCTGCACAGAAATCGTCCTGGGTCAGCAGTTGTAGGGCAGCGGTCCTAAGGAAGAAAAGCTTTCCCTTTCCCTGTTCTTTTCCTGCAGAGTGCTCCAGATAGTTAAGGGGCTGTGTTTTCATGAAGTTGTCAGTCAAAGTTCACAGAATTAGAGGATGGATGAGGCTGGAAGAGACCTATGTGGAGGGAGCTCTGGAGGTCATCTGGTCCAACCCTCCTTGCTCAAGCAGGGCCACCCAGAGCCTGAAACATGTACAGATAGCTTCTGAATATCTCCAAGGACAGAGACTGCACAATGTCTCTGGGCAATCACTGCAGTGCTCAGTCACCCTAACAGTAAAAACGTGTCTCCTGACGTTCAGAGGGAACCTCTTGTGTTTCAGTTTCTGCTGAAAGACTTATATAAATGTTATACATGTATTGTGGCACAGCATTAGGACACTTAGGGCACATCAGGGCAGTGTCACAGTCCTGAGTGACTTGTCCAAGTTAAATCTTCAGTAGACACTGAAACAAGGTATTTATCAAGAGTCTCGTTTGATAAGGTAGTAGTGACTTGATTTAGAATGAAGCAAGCAGTAAACTCATAATAATAACAATAATGAAAAACAACTAATAATCAGTGAACTACATGCAATGCAGGTTATGAAAGGATTAGCACAAGGAACAAAAAATGGTAAGAATCCAGACCGACAAGTTTGAATACTGAAGTTTCAAAAAAAATCATGATGGTAAGCACAGAATTACCAAGTTCCAGGCTTTACACAGTCTTCATTAAACACAAAAAGCTTAAGGTGTTCATTTGCATTACTCTAAAATCAGACGCTAGAGACTTGCTGTTCCTCTTCACAGATAGGCAATCCCACTGACCATTAATTTGATGTGTTCATGGATACCAGGAGAATAAATTAAACACTACTCATGTACTGTTTCTTCTACTCTTTAAACATAAATAAAATATGAGTATTCACTGCAACTTAATGTTGTGCATTAAGGCTGTCCCATGTTTAAACAGTAAAGTGCTTCTTTAAATCCTTAAACTAGGCCTGAAGTCAACACATTTCCAAATATGATTGCAGATACTAGAAACAAGTAAAATGATTACAAATACAAAGACAGTGTCAACTGTCTCTCTGTTAGATCTACAGCATAGATTGCTTAGGAACAAGACATTTGTTCATAAAACTCTCTCACTGATCTTTCTCTACCACCAGCAGCTACAGACTACTTCTGTCTCACTTGTGTAAATGTATGGAAAAGAAATCAACTGTTCTATCTGTTTCAGCCCTCATGTTTTAGTGGTTTCACAGGTTTAAGTAAATTTGTTTTGGTAAATTCCATTAAAAACAATGGGATTGAGAAGGTGCCATTTGAGTAAATTCAGCTTGGATTCACAACCATGTAAACAGCTCAGCTTGACTCCATGACAGGTGAGTTTGGTAACACTAGCAGTTGCACTGATATATTTTCAAGTTGTTATTTTTCAGGGGGAGCAACAGGTTATAATTTAGCATACTCTGCAGGCTCCTTTCTCCAAAACACTTCTGACACGCAATCTAGCTGACTTTTTATATAACTAATGTAACAAGAAAAAAATTCTATATAGCAGGACAAAAAGATGATGGTTTCTTAACTCAGTGCTTGCTTTCTTATTGTTGAGATTTCTGACAGACAATGGCCAGTGAATTGTCTGATGAATCATGGGCACGTCCAAAATGAGCCTAAATAAAGCACTGTGTATTTTCCTTAAATTAAATATAAGAAATGTGAACTCTTGTAGTTCTTTTTATGTAAGCCAAACAGGAGGCTTCAAGAGCAAAGAACTATGATTTAAGAAGCTGCTTTTATGTTGTAAGTTAAATCATCAGGCAGACTAATTCAATTTCTTTCTGTTTACTGTAAGACTACTTCTCTTACTGGACAAGCCATAAAACTGAAGTGACTAAAATATAAGGAGGCAAGCAGACATTTCCAATTCTTAAGAATCAGAAACAAGTCCTCTGACTGAGCAGCAGAGCTGCCAGCACGTCACATTTATGGGCAATTCAACTGCTTCTCTGAATTTCCTGCAGTTAAAACCTTTTTTATAGCTAAACACCAGAATCATTCCTGCAATTAAGTAGCAATAAGTTGTTCTCGCTGAAGATTAACATTATTTTTGAATACAGTACATATTTGAAGGTAATAATGGTTAGAAGTATTCATAAAGATTTCAAGTGTGCATATTAGCATGTGTAGGTATTATTACATTGCTTTCCATGCCCCCACTTGAAGCAAGAGGAAAGAAAAAAGGCATGACAGTCATGTAAGCTCTTTCCATTTTTAACAAAACTCATGACATGGCTATAGTATTTTATATTACTTTTTGACTGAACCCTTCACATTCCTAGAGAACATCTTGTAGGTTGCACTAAATTATTTTCATATTTGATGGTATGTAAATTAAAATATTAGATTGCTTTAACTGTAATTTCAAGTTGGAACTAGATACAAAAAAAGTCTTCAAAGTATGATTTAGAAAAAAGGCATCTAAGCACCAGCTCTAGTCATCAATTCCATTACCAACTGTCATAGTACATCAAGAAAAAAATGGCTGAGCAAGTTCTTCTCGTTATCTCAGTAAGTCTTTACTTTTGACCTTGTGTCAGTTAACAGCCATATTAACTTAACACAGAACCTTCAAGTAAATCAGAAAGGCTGATGGCATTTAACATCAGAATAATTCTGCTCAGACATGCGGAGAACCACCGCTGTAGTTTCCTGCAGCAGTGTGGCAATGTTGGCCCAGAGCATCTCAGCAGTTATAGATCTTGCCTGAAATCAGTAAGATTATTTGTTCTTCCCTCCAGAATATAAATGGAAATAAAAGCAACTCTGGAAAGAAAAGACTGAGCACAGACTGAATGATGTTTGTAAGAGATACCCTACAAGCAGCAAATGCTGATGAGAAGGTTTGAGTTATTCACTAGTTTTGCATGATAAAAGGAAAAAGATTGAAATTGTCTGTATACTATGAATAGTGTTTTTAAGAACAAGTTGGGGAAAATAGCATCCTTTAAGAAATGGCATTGTAAGCTGCTGACTTTGTTCTGCAGCTGTTGGGTTGAAGAAAACAAGCAAGAGTTTTAAAAGAAAAAAGGAAGGGAGTGAAGTTCATAGCATATCCTTTTCACATGATGATCCTTAGGATCTATTGGACTGTAAAATTACCTAGTCATGCTTGCAAAACTTAAGGACAATTTGCCCCCCAAGGGACAACATGACTTTAAAGCATTAACAGGACTGAACCAGCTTCCAAACCAGCTAGTATGGATATTTTGCTTAGCCTGCAAAAGCAGATGAATGCCTGAAGACTGAGGAAAAAAAACAAACCAAACACATCTAGTTCTTCAGATTAACTAGTTACAAAGCCTTTCTGATAGTTCAATGCATCTGAAGCATAAGAAACAATGGAACTGGCCCTGCCAGAAAGAAGACAGTTTACGGTTAATTGAAGGTTGACTCTACTCCAGTAACACTGGTGCTGGAATGATCTTCCTTGTTTGCTTTAGAATTTTGTAAGTTTATATCAGGTTGAGTTTTTTGGATGTTAAAATAAGCTTTTGAGTCTTCGTGCAGCCGAATGACAAGAGTCCCCTTATACTGTACTGTCTTAATTAGCCACTATTTGAAGGAGTTCATCAGCATCGGGTGGGTTAATGTAAGCAATTAAAGACATTGAGTAAAGAATATCAGAGCAGAACACATCTCAAAAAAAAGAAATCCAAGTTTTTCAGAATGTTTTATCACCTCCTGACCTCCCTTATATCTTATGCTTTACTAGGAAATTAAACAGTAAGATAGCAGATCAGCTAACACCTCCGGGAATACAAAAGCCTGTATAGGTGTTGACAAAAGACATGCACTACAAACAATGAGCTAAGAAACTGAATTTGATGTCTAAGTACATCCTAAATTTTTCCTTGAGAAAACCAAGTAAGATTTGTATGAGACACTGGCACTACATACCACTCTTCTTTTTCAACTTTCAAATCTTCATGTTCATCCTCTTCTCAGTCTTTGGTTGAAGAAAAGTTTGCAGTTAGCACAATTCTGTGCACTTAGCCTGGGTAAAATGAGCCCTTACATTTACTGATTTGAGGAAAAAAAAATTTGTCTTTCAAATACCTCATGACAACTCTGTTTAGGGACAATCACCTGCCAAACCCACAAATTCCCCTTAGTATCCATCATGCTGGAAGTGGCACAGGATTTTTTATGTGAACATCTTTTCCAAATTCCTTCTCAATCATTTGCAAATAGGGTGCAAATACAAACTGGCAGAGGCAAGTTTTTGGCACCAGAGAGACAGGAACTGCACTCATTTATCAACCACAACATTTATCAACATTATTCAACTGTTGCATTTTTGCAAACAAATGGCAAACAAATAGCATGCGGATTCCTGTAGTTTCTGAAAGACATTGGAGGAAGCTCCCTCATCTTACAAATCTTTCATATTTCTGTTTTCTGAAAATAACAAACCTGCCAAAACCCCCCCACCAGACAGGCCAATTAGCACGCACCATAATTGACCCCAAGAGTTCATGATAACCTAAAGCCAGTGAACCTTGTTTGTATCTGTTTCACATTTGATCTGCTGAGCAAGATGTGTTCCTAAGTGCAAAGGATACTGAAAGCCTACATGTTTCTTTGGCAGCAATGATACTATTATCTCCATCTATTGCTGGAGACACGAAGAGCAAGCAAGAAAAGCAATGATGTCTGCTTCTGATTTCAGGCATTCAATTTTCTCGATGACTTTCAGTTAGCTTGACGCAGCAGAACTGGTATGTGGCACAAAGTGGTGTTTTGTAATGAATTTCTAATCTGATCCTTCAAAGAGCAAATTGGGTAAGAAACTTCCCCAACTTCATCATAAATTTCTGTTCACTTGATTTGTATTTAAAATACTAAGAATTAATTAATGCTTACATAATTTTTAACAGACGTAATTTAAATTTTTCCAAAAAGATACAAAAGTAGAAAGATTCTTTGCTAGTCAGCTTTGGGAATCTGATGTAATGCCTTCAGATGCCTTCTGCGAACAGAATCGAAAACATGGTAATCTACTGGATGGTTTATGCTTTTATCTTCTCTAAGCTAATAAGAGTTATCACCTACTTAGTTCCCAACTTAATGAAAAATAACTTCAGATTCAGTCTATGGAGACAAAGCACAAAATCAACTCTTACATAAACTAGCTATACATTGTGAAATATTTAGATGAAGAAATGAAGAATTACTCTACACCCAGAGTAAAATAATATTTTCACATGTACTTTTTTTTGGTGAAAAATCAGTACGATGATTCAATAACATCTTTTACTTATCACCTAATTGAACTTTTATACTACATTAACAGAGAGAAGATACTTTCCCAAATATTTTATGTGGCCTAGAATTTAAGCAGAATAAATTAATGCTGACCTATTCCCACTGTCAGCACCGACTGAGATATTTTTATGTTGTTTTCATTTGCAGAAAGAAGTAAAATTCTCAGCTGTGATATTATACATAAGGAATATTCTTTAGATATGGATAGTATATTTGCAACAATCTAAACACTGCTTGCAAATGGCTCCATAGAATCCTGTATGTAACTATATCTTGTACATTTTCTATTAAGTCTGCAGAACAACTCCACCAACTCCTCAGGCACTATATTTCTACCCTGCTTTTACTCCTTATAATTGCAACTGCATTCGGTGGTACAAAGTGACAGAAGTGAATACTGAGATAAAAGAGAGAAATGTCTTGGAAACAACTTCTCTGCAGGTGCATGGTGACTCTGGACAGACTGTTAGTAGTGTATCACTTCTTCTGTACGATATATTAACCCACATGCAAAGAATTCTTCTTTTGAGTCAATCTGGAGCTGCTGCTGCTCGAAAGGAAAGCATACACACTGCTATTTCTGATAGACAATCTCTCTCCAACTGTTACGTAGAACCAGAATGAAATGAAACTGTAGGAACTTGTTGAGAGCCAAATCCTCAGAAGAAACAAACAGCTCCTTCTCAGCTGCTTGAATTCTACTCAATAATATCTCCCGTGAGGAAGTGTCAAATAGACCAGCTGTTACTATCACAATCAGGTTATACTTAGCTCTCATTATCATCCATTCTCCTTTCTAGCAATTTACTATCAGACTACAGTAGTCTGGAGGTGAGCAGGGATTGCAATTAAAATTAATGTAATGAGCAACTAACTTTTTGGTTATTTCTAAAGTCAACATGTCAAGTTGTTTTCCATGGGACAAAACAGACTTTTTTGTTGTTGTTTTGAGAAAACTCCCCGAAAAAACTCCTTCAGTTATGCGAAAGAGAAACCACTAAAAGTGATGAACATGGTTATGTACCAGTTAGAGTTCTAAACTCATGTTTCTCAGACCCAAATCAGGGCTCTGACTCCTGGTTTCACAGCAGGCTTAGTAATGGCAGCTGCAGCAAGCCATTACCATGGCTTCTCGGTCCCCTGCTGTGGATATTCACACTGATGACAGAGAACCGAAAGCAAAACATACACACTGCCGGACTCCAGCAGACAGCAATTCACGGAATTAATGTAAATTGCCACTATTCTCACTTTAATTAGTAGAGTAGCCTGAGGGCCTTTATTCTGAGACACAAAAAATGTTGGTGATGACAGCAAATTGTGTGCCTGATGGTGGTGCCTGATTGTGGTACAGGTGGCAGAGTCTCCACAAGGCTTCAGGTACTTAGACCTGAGAAAGTTCCTTGTCATGGTATGCATATGTGGTATCAGTAACTCCAAAGCAGAGACGGAAGAGAAGGAAAACGAAGAAGCAACATTTTAATTAAGTGCAAGACTGGAAATCCACATCTCTGTTACCCATATCTTCAAATTTGACTCAGAATTATGTGCAGGGCCAGCTTGAGTGGCAAAGTTTCAGAGAGCAGCTGAGCAAAATAGCACTGAGAGAAAGGGGACAGAAGTATTAGGTATGAGAAAGCTTTTGGAGTAAAGGGAACCTATTTAAGAGAGATGGGTTTCATCAACAGCGACAGTATAATTACACCACAGGAACTTAAGAGACAGAAATAGAATACTGAAGGGCAATCTGCTTGCAACAGCAAAGAACAGTCTACATAAAAGAAAATCTTAGGAGTCAAGGTTATTTCCAGAACATGAATCCAGAGGGAATCTGTAGTACATTTTGATGCAGCTAGCACAGAAAGTGAACAGCCTTAGATTTATTAAAGGTGGTGAAGAGACTGAAATACTAATGGAGATTACAGACTGTGATAGTGGGAAACAGAGGAGATTTTAAATCCTTCTCTGTCCCTGAGTAGGCTGTTAAGTGTTACATTAGAGCTGATATAAACCTATCTTTTATACACTGTAATGACAGCTTCTTGCAGAAACTCAGAAAAAAAGTAGCTCTTACCTTAATTTGACATATTACTAACAGGGGCCACACACTCCAATTCAACATGCTGTTGTAAACAAAAGGTTCACTTTGCTAATGTTTAAGTTTGGAAAGAGAATCAGGATGACCAGTTGCAATGAACTTAGAAAGAAACAGCCAAATGCATAAAATGCTTGGAGATGACTTGGAGAATAAAAGATGAGGTTCAGAGCCCAAAATTCTCAAATCAAAAGATGACTTCTCAAATCAAATCAGAGGACTTCTACCTTCTTTTGACATGACTATAAAGAAGTTAATTAAAAGTAAAAGTATATTGAGTCCAGTTAAGAAGCACAGAAACTGATAATGCTTGACAAGTTAAATGAAAACTCTCAAGTCAGGCTAAAAGTAATTTTTCAAGAACAAGTGTTTAAAGTTTAAAAAAAAAAGAGAAACAGGAGGCTTGCTAGAGAGCCAGAAGAAACAGTAAGAGATCTGTGTAAAAGAGTACAGTGCATGAAATAAAGCCATTGAAGAAAAGATAAATTTGCCCCAGTGCTCCGTCTTGAAGAGCCTAGGCAGGTTCCCATGCAAGGAGGTTCTTAAAAGAACGAGCCTAATGCACTGTTGCAATATTGAGGCTAAACTAGTGACTTCTTGAGGTCACTTTCAAGTTGAATGGCTCCAGGATTCAATCATAAATCTATAAAAATGAAACAAATCTTAAAGCTCGTTTCAGCACTCTAAAGTAACTAAAACATGACACCACTGAAATACTGATGTATTGCTCAAAAGGGGCAGCAGATGGATGGTAGGTGGGAAAGAGGACCCAAATCTGAAAACAGAGCTGCAGAAAACTACAAGCAATTGCAGTCTTCTAGTTTGTACCACAAAGGAACTCAACTGCCAGTCTGTGAAAACGATTAAGGAGGAGTTAAATGGCATTCATACTGAAGTGATCAAGCTGATACAGTATGCCTGCAGTTTCAAACAGCATTAGAAATCAAGCTTCCAAGGCATAAAAGGAAAAGGCCTCTTGTTAATTAGCGTCAAATTAAGTGAGAGGAAGCAGGAGATAAAACATGTGGTCAATTCTCACACTGGTGAGCTAAGAGCCCCAAGGCACATACACCGGGAACTTACATCCTGATTTGCACTAATAGGCCAATACCTTTGTATAGGTGACAAATTTCATTTTCCCACCATTCAAGACTGCTAAATGATGGATTATATTTTTTTTTTTTGCATTTATGGAACTTAAATATTCTCTCTGAAGAGAAACCTCTACAAGAGAGGGAGAGAACAGAAAAAATAGCTACAGCTAAATTCTGGAGAATGTCTTAGCACTATGTGAAGTCAGAGATCTTCTGTGGTCAGGCTGGCAGAGGCAGCTTTAGATCAATAGCATCTGCATCATTATTTCATGCTTGCCCCTCATTAGTAAGACAGCACTACAATCACTGAGGGATAGTGGTTTTAAGTGAGCAATGACTAGGTCTGAAGTCAGACAGGAGGCCATGATCATCAAGCGAGGTTGAATAGTGGCACTGTAACTCTGATTCTAAATGCAGATATAAACTAATTAAGTGATACGTCATCACTTTTTTTCCCCACTTCTTTTTTTAACCTCTAATTAACAGCAAGTAAAGAGTAATAGATGAAACTCAAAGTCCAACATTTATCATCGAAAAGAACAGTTTGGTTTTTTTTGGTTGGTTGGGGTTTTTTTGCTCTGGGTTTTTTTTTTTTTTTTTTGATTGTTGTTGTTGTTGTTGCTGCTTTTCTGTTTTGTTTTTTAATTATTATTCCTTCCCCCTAATCAGGATAAAGTCATGTTCCTTCAAACAGGTTGTACTGCCAGAGTGAAAAAACCCCCATAATCTGTCACATTTCTGCTTCATGCCATGGAGAAGAATGGCAATATGAGCATATTATAGGAAGGAAGAAGAGCTGCTGAATGCAAATATTCTGACTCTGGGACAAAAAAAAAAGTTACTTATCCCATTCAAAAACCAGAAAACCTTCAAAGGAATCTGCGAACTTACCAGCTGGATCTGAAACTCACATGTTTGTTATTCACTTCAGAGCATTTTGGATATACTTTTTTTGGTATTTAGACAAACAGCAAATTAGAAGCTCCTTCTATTTCTGCCTGTGCAATGTATTCTCTGATTGTGGAACCAACCTTTGAGTAAAATAGTTTCCTCATTACACAGCTTTAGCAGTGCCTTTAAGAACCAGCTATGAGTAAATCAAAAGAGCTAGAGAATATACAAGCCTGATCAGACTAAGAGCAGTGCCATGCATTTACCATGACTTTCAGCACCAGTATCACAGTTATTCCCAATAGTGAAAATTACAGTGCTCACAAGTAATGTTTGTCATCTCCATGAATTCCAAGAAAGACCTTAGTTGCTGTTAGGTTGTCATCCTCCAAAAGTTAAAAAATTATCTCCTTCTATGACTACACGGGGAAATTTGTGAGCATCTGGGTCTGCAGAACAGGGGAGGTCTCCTTGCATGCAATACTCCTGACCCTTGGTACACCAGAATTTTACATCAGACCAACCAAGTACAGCAAAGCAGTTGTAAAACAAATTTTTCCCTTACTAGACATCTTAATTTCCAGTTACAAAAAAAAAAAAAGTTGCTTAAAATTACTTACTTAGTAATGAATTCAGGTTTAATTTAAAAAAAAAAGATCAAGAAAGTTTGGAAAAAAAAAGAAAATCTGTTCTGTTCTGATGGCTTACATTTACGATATTACAGGCTTCTACCAAAACTTTCATACAAACCAAAAAAAATGTCAGTACTAGTACTAGCAGCACTTTAAAAGAGCTAGTTTTATTTTTAATAATCCCTTACAGTCACTGGCTCATGAAAAAATACTAGGGAAGCATTCACATGCAATGTTACTATGAGGGAGTTAAAAAAACAAACAAACCAAAAAACAACCAACAAAAAAAGAGCAGTGCTTAAACAGTTACATTAAATCAAGTTTTTTGCTACTTTTAGCTGTTTTACAGATGAAGTTTGAAATTTGACTGGAAATCTTTCTAGCTTGGATATAGGCAGTAACCAAATTTTTTAAAAAAAATTAAAGGTTATGACACTTCAAGCACTTCTAGGTATTTCATATTAATTCGAGTGAGGCAGAAACTGTAGGAAGTTTAATAGAATGCATCTCATAGCTCCATTGGCAGGCGAGCAGTACACATAGTTATCAAGAGGCAAAGTATTCAATCTGTTCATTTTTAGAATGATTCACATTGGTGCCTTTATCTAAATGAACTATTATGTGAGCAGGATGTTTTAGGAACTACTCAGTATGATAGGATATTCTTTAATCATGATTCGTTAGACTTACAAATGATTATGGAACATACAATGTGTTGCAGCTTTGGATCATTACCCATGGAAATGTAATTCAGAAGTACAAACAATAATTATTTCCGGCACTCCTTTTACTGAAACACAGCTTTCTTTAATTAGGATATTGATAAGAGAGACAGAAAATGTAAGATTTTTTTAATAGTTAATCTGATAAAGAATTAATTGAGCTTTTAACTGAGAAAGCTTAATCCGCCAAACAGTGTGCATACAGATTATGCCACTTCCTTAGGAACACCCACTAATATAATGGACTAACAGATTATTAAATATATATCTTCTATGGTAGCAGCCAGCTGCTGGAGCCCTCAGGTCTTTCTGCACCTCTCAACAGCACTAGTGAAGGAACACCCACATGGCATGGAAAACCTCACCCTGCTGCACCCCATTCTTTCTACAGGCAGTGGTTGGCTATTGCTTCAGCATCTTGGATTTAGGAGACAAATAGTGAAGTTTCCCCAAATCTGACAAAGGCAGCATGTGCTGAGTTGCACTCTCTAAGCCAGGACACCTGTTTAGGAACATGATTCTGTCTCAGACAGCAGATCCCTAGCAAAGAGTGTGAAAACCAGTGGTAAGCATGGACAGTGCCTTTCCTAGCCTGCAAGAGCTCAGCACCCTCCTTCATCATGCACCTCTTTTTTTGTCTTTAACAGCCCATTTTACTTTCATTAATGAGTCTGTCATTTTTAGAATGGGCATTAGCATCCATTAACAACAACATTCCACTGCAAAGAGTTCCACTGAATTATCCACTCTGTGAAATACTTTCTTTTGCTTCAGATATCTCCTCATTTCATTTGTACAAGAGTTTTATTGGAACATGGATGTTGCTACCAATCTAGTCCAACAGGTGGTGGTAAAGCTGCCTCTCTAAGGATGAAGGAATGGTTGAGAAGCAATGACTAGGTGTTATTTAGGAGAAACTATAAGCACCGATTGAAAGCAAGACTGCACATTAACGGACACGAGATATAAACCATCAACATAGATGAGAAATCACCAGCGCCATTGACAAATGGTTCAGGCATTTCTTGGCAGACAACTGTTGCTTGATGTAAAGGCTCACATGCTATCATCTACCAGCTTGTCATCTGCCAAGACACATCCTCTGCTTCTGTCAGAACTGGTTAATTAAAGTGTAGCAATAGGTTATATTGGAAAAGTTCACTCCCATTTGCCAAATAGATCTGCAGTGAAAGGTATAACTATTTAATCCAAGATGAACTTTCAACTGGAGAGATGGGTAGATTTCTTTATTTCTGGTGCTGAGTTACTATAGGAGGATGAGTGATCTTCTTCAAGAGTCAGAGATGAAACATAAGTAAACCAATATTTAGGAAGAATCAAGAAGCCAGCTCCTAAGCACCTCTCGTTTTTTTTTCATTACTGTTAAGTGTCTAAGTGCAATTTTTTCCCAAAAAAATTACAAGGCAGTGAAAATACTAAAAACTGTTTATTTGAAGACATTAATGTTCTTTCAAGACCAGCTACACTCAGCATAGGACCATGGAAAACAAACAGATAAGTCTTCCTCAGACATAAAACTGTCAGAGGAACATTGTTTCCTTTTAACTGCTTTATCAGATACATGACACAATTGTACCTGCTAAGGCAGATTTAACATTATGAGAAAATTTAACAAAACCCAACACGTACACCATAGAATTTAAGTTAATTTAAAGTGACAGGTTCAAAACAGAGCTCCATCAAGTATTTGGGAAATTTACATACGAAAAAATTATCTTTTATAGGGTTTTGTGGAGTTTCCACCAGTAATTGCTTTGGATTTAAAGAAATCCAATGATAAATTCAACTTACAGTTACAGAGTATTAACTTGTGTAATCCTACAATAAAATACTACTGTAATACAGATACAGAAATACGAATTTAAACTACTAGGATTAAAGCCTTTTCAAGTGCTAAGATGTAGTGGGTTTCTGTGGTTGGGTTTTGGTAGCGGGGGGCGAGTACAGGGGTGGCTTCTGTTAGAAGCTGCTAGAAGGTTCCCCTGTCCCTTGGAGCCAATGATAGCTGGCTTCAGGATGGACTTCCTGCTGCTGGCCAAGGCCAAGCCAATCAGGAGTGCAAGTAATGCCTCTGTGATAACATATTTAAGAACAGAAGGTTGTTGCACAGAAAGAATTCCATTCAGGGAAGAGCAGAGTGAGAACATGGGAACAACAATGCAGACACATTTGTGTAGACACATCAGTGCAGAAGGAGGGGCAGGAGGTGTTCCAGGTGCCGGAGCTGAGGGCCCTGTAGCCCATGGTACAGACCATGCTGGAGCAGGTGGATATCCTAAGGAGGCTGTGACCCTGTGGGAGGCCCCAGACGGAGCAGGGTCCTGCCGGAGACCTGCAGCCCGTAGAGAGGGAAGCCCACAGTGGAGCAGAATTTTCCCGGGTAGGACTTGTGGCCCTTGAGGGGGACCCACGTCACTACAACTCATTCATGAAGGACTGCACCCCATGGAGGAGTGACCCATGGGACAGCAGTTCGGGAAGTACTGCTTCCCGAGAGATGGACTCACACTGGACAGGTCCATCAAGGACTGTCTCCCATGGGAGGGACCCCATGGGATCCGGGGAAGGACTCATCTGAGCAGCTGCAGAAACAACAACTGACTGCAACCCCCATTCCCTGTCCCCCTGCACCGCTGGGGGGGAGGAGGGAGAACATGGAAGGAAGGAAGGGTGGGGGGAAGGTGTTTTTAAGACTGTTTTATTTCTCACTCTCTGGTTCTTATCCTGTTAGTAATAAATTTAAGTACTGTACCCACTTTGAGTCTGTTTTGCCTGTGATGGTGATCAGTAAGTGACCTCTCCCAGCTGTTAACTCATGAATCCTTCGCTGTTTTTTTTTTTCTCTCACTCCTCTGACCAGTTGCAGAGGGAGAGTGAGAGAGTTGTGGTGGGTACCTAGTATCTGGCCAGGGTCAACCCACTACACAAGCTAGAAATTTAAAATATCACAGTACGTGTGACTTAAAACGGTACCTATGACCCATGAGTCTTTTGGCCTTCTCCAAAAATATTACAGAATTGTATTTGGTCAAAGCTCTAAGCTGAAATTGCATCTTCATTCTCTCCAGAACCCATGAAAGGCTACAGAGATCAATAAGTCTCTAACACTTTAAAGACATTCATATGTATAGGCTTACCAGCTTTCATCTCTTTCATGTTTTCATGTCTTTTCCAGCTGAGTTGAAGCTTCATCTTTAGGAAGGCCAACAGAAGTACAGTTTATAGGAATTCAAGGATATCCATATGAAACCAATTTGTGAAGCAGGAAGCTGATGCACCAAATCCACCACTATCATAGCATAGGAACTCCATAATTACACGCTATAGCACAAAGCCCAATAAGAATGTACTGCGTATGGTTCCAACACAGGCGAAGAACCTGAGTATAATTTAACACTCAAATGCAATAATAGCTTTAGGACTTATAGAAAGCAACAGTAATAGAAGAAAACCCATTGGACTGGTTTTCAAAGTTTTAAACAGATTTAACTTGGATACATAAGATTATTAAACTAAAAGTTTACAACTTATCCAGATGATGATTCGTCAGATAACCCATGTGAAATATCTTACCTCTTCTCCTGAAAGATAGTAAGCTGAAAGTAGTCCACCAACGAAACGAATGTTCACTTCAAATACAGAAATTTCAGCATTCTGTTGAAATAAACAAACATTTCTTTCTATACAGGTTTGCTTGTTTGGGTTTGCCTTTTTTTTTTTTTAATATATATACATGCAGATATTAAGCCACAATAGCTGTGCATAGCAAAACATAGAAGATAAACAGAGGGTTAGATATTAGAAAAAGGTTCTTCACTCAGTGGGTGGTTGGGTGCTGGAACAGGCTCCCCGGGAGAGTGGTCACAGCACCAAGCCTGACAGAGTTCAAGAACTGTTTGGGTGATACTCTCGGGCACATGGTGTGACTCTTGGAGATGGTCCTGTGCAGGGCTAAGAGCTGGACTGATGATCCTTGTGGGTCCCTTCCAACTCAGCATATTCTGATTCTGTGAAGAATTTTATAGCATTTCCTTCTCTTCCTCATGGTAACAAAATAGCCTCTCCATTTTCCTCATACTGTTTAACTTTTCATCTCTTCCATTTGGACAAAAGGCTTTCTCTAAATCTACATATCTAAATACTTCCTTGCAGATGATTCATCACTTGCCCAAAAAGTGCTCCCAGATCATGTGTCCCACGCTACCTCACCTCACACCACCTCTTCTCAGACACTGTATGAGAAGCTCTTGATCACAATGTCATATCAAGGGTTTTCCTACTTCATTCTAAATGCAGGTTATTGGAAAAAAGGAGGTAACATTAGAATGATTTAATTACATGATCATGATAAAAATGTAATCATTATGTGTGCAAGGAAGCAGATGATCTTTCACCATTACGGTGACTGCCCTTCCCAAGCTGGCCTGGTCTTTACCAGTGATAGAGACTAGGTCTGTGGTAATGAGCAGTATAGCCATTATCTATTTCAAAACTTGAAGCACATGCTTCCTTGTCTTTTAATATTCAAACATAAATGAAGAATTGGAGTCTCACGATCACTACATGTTCTTCACCAAGTCAATTCCAATTTTACCCTAACACAAGACATTCAATACACTTGAGCGATTCAGTTGAAAAGGTGATCTAGTGAAGTTTCTTAATTTTTGCTTTTTTTCTGTAATATGACTTCTTACATTTTTGTATTTCTGCAGAAAAATGGTACCCAGCAGTCAATCTTCTAAAATTTTTTTGGCATAAGGTGTTTGACTTTCATTTGTTCTGAGTTGCTGTTGCTTCTATTGAGTTACTTTTCCATTTTCTATTTGCTGACATACACTATAGCTATATTTAATATAAATCAATGCATGGCAGAGCTGTGCGATTTTCCTCTGAAGGACTTACAGGCTTCTTTCATTCAGCTAGATTTTGTGCTTTTCCAGTTTAAACATTTAGATGTCAATCTAAGTAGGAGGGAAGAAGTTGCTCCCTGTTTTCTACGGATTTTGTAGTAAACTGCCTTTGCAGAAAAAAAGGAAAAAAAACGACAAAAACCCCAGCACTAGGCTACGTACTAGAAATATTACTTCATGCTTTTCAGTTTGCAAGGCGCTCTGATTAAGAAAAGGTATCCAGACACACTGCAAAGTTGTTCAGTGTTTTATAAGTTGTAAAGGTACAGACTTCAAAACACACTCAAAGAACTGCTACAGTACTAGCTGGTTTACACTTAGGCACTTACCTTTCCTCCTCTAAAATCTGTTCTGCACCTCTTCCTCTAAAAACTGAGGATATAATTTCAGTCACAGAATTACTCTGATTAATATATAATTGATACAGGATATATGTGTGTGTCTGTAGACTTGTTTAATACACATGAGGCACAATTCAAAGGGGCAGAGAAAGCAAAGCCATCCCATACTTCTACCTATTGAAAACTCAGACTGGCACCATGTGTTAAAATTGCAAACTGAAAAAGTTATCTTGCTGTCTTGCAGTGTTAAGAACATAACATTTTTTCAAGTTTATTTTAAGTGTACTGAAACTCTGTAGTTTCTCCTCTGTCACTGCTCTTCCAATACAGGTCTACTCATATTCCTTCTGGAAGAAAAGTACAAAGGAAAAAAGCAGCTTAATTTCTGTTTCCAACATTTCTGTTTTTTCAAAATCTGGTACTTCTGCTTCCAAGTGTTCAGTCATTGTCTCACTGAATTCAGCAAGAAAGCAAATGAAATAACTGGAAACAGATATTTGGTTCAACGTTAACATTTCTGAGCATGCCTTTTTATTATACCATAATACATGTTAAACCTGGGGAGATGAATATAAAAACATTTAAATCCTCTAGAAATCTGAACCTACTAGACAACACACATGTTCATCTCCTAAGCAGGCTACCTGTGTAAAAACTCTACATTATATATACTTTAAATACATAAGTCTGCCTGAACTAAATCAAACACCTGAGACAGCTAGTAAAGAACTGGTCTGACTTAAGAAAGGCTGATCTGACCTGATCTGATTGACAGAGGCCATTTCTATTCCCTGGAGTTTGAGCTAGCTGAAACTCCCATGAAGAATATTTTACATGAGAACCTTCTTCAGAACTTAAGGTTCTTCACATTTCAGTTCTAAGCCTCAGCATATGTCAAGAACTTTTCTTTGATGGGAAAGTTGAAGCTGTAAAGAGGCAGGTATTAGACGAGGAAATGATTTAATCAGATATCCCAGACACTTGTGTTTCCTTTGAGGACTGAATTAAATTACTTTTTGATTTTCAGTTTCCTGAAGTAAATTGAGTGATGTATGACCTGAATATTTTGTCTCCAGAACCTTACATTTTGCCCTTCTGGATCTGATATGACCACTTAATTCACAAAGCCACGGCTATCTTTCAAGGAAGGCAGAGGCCCTCCAAAAAAAGCTCAGTGTGTATGCACTGACATCTTTTTCTGGAAATCGGTTACAGACAAAAAGATGACTTGGAAGTAGCGTGAATAAAGGTTTTACTGTTGAGCCACAAAGATTAATTGCACTGTAATCCTGAATGTTTGTTGAAGGGGTGATCTTTAAGGACATTTCTTGAAGGTAACCATTGTTTTAATGTTACCAGATTTCCAATATGTCACTTGAACACACCTCTGACTCTTTGTTCAAAATCCTTGTTTCTCACTAAAATTTTTATACAAGCCACTGAAGCAAATGCAATTAATGAAGTGGACAAACATTTCATTAATGGTAGACTTGAAAGGTGTCTGCTTAATAACTATGTATTATAGTTATTCTTAAACTCATTATACCAGGTTAGTATATTCTCAGCACAGAAATTACAGCAACTTTCAAAACAAAGTTTTATAATTTCATGTCAAAGATACATTCATCTCTACATGGTAAGCTCATGTGAAGAAGCAGTCTGTTAAGAAAAGGGAACTTTTCCTAAAAGAAGCAGATTTCTGCTACACCAACTTTATCCTTCTTTCTGGTTTGATTTTTAAAATTTTTTGTATGACACATTGAAGATGCAACACCCTGATCATTACCCTCTTTTCGTATTTTTAATCATCCACATACAGTTTGAACAAATAAGCCCATATATTTCTATTCAGCAGTCAAATCCTAAGTAAGCAATACTATTTTTTATTTTGCTCTCAGATCCAGCTGTACATAAATACCTTATGATCCATTTAACAGTGCCAAAATATAACAGAAAAAACTTCCATCTGAATTTCCCAAAATTTCTACTTCATCATCTGGAGAAGCAAGAATGATTTTACTTTTTCTTTCAAATTTAGCCTTCTCTTTCAAACCATCATTGTATCATTACATAGCAGGTTTGAGAAGTAGTTGAATCAATTCCACTACATCTAATGGAAATTCTGTAAGGAGAAGTGGGCTTGCTTATTTCGACATGACTATATTGTTCCTTTTTTAAGATCCCAAGTGTATAGGATGGTGCTGACCAACTGGATAGATACAATTTCTAGTTTTATGGTCCTTTCATTAGTATCCCAATTAGACTGCATGGCCATGTGCTGTGTATGAGAATATAATAAATACCTTTGTGAGTAAACAACTGTGCTAATATCTTATTGTTTCTATGAAATATCAGCTTGCTCTGATATTTGGAGGTCTACATTTTGTCCTGACAAGGGGAAATGCTAAAATAGGGGTGGGGAGAGGGGTGGTGTTTAAGCAAAGGAACTGTAGCTTCAGAAACACTCAAGAAGCTGCAGAATGTTACAGATCTAACTAGTAAACCGACTAATTTCTTTTAAAGAAAGGGAGGATGACAATACTTTAGGAAATCCCATCTTCAAAAAGCAACAAATATAACCAAATGGGGTGGGGTGCGGGGGAGAAATAAAGTGCCAAGAACATTAGCTAACTTGTGTTACTCTTGCATTTCTATTTTATTTGCAAACCTATGACATGGCCAATCTGATCTTAGCTGCATCTCACCATTTGACTTCTCTTACCCTTCTGTAAACTGGAGGATTAAGTCTACAACTGATAAACTACTGAAGCTTCAATCAGCTGTGATTGAATTTAATATCAAAAGCACTGTTCAAACAACAAATGACTGTCAGCTGGACTGTCCTGAAGCCCTTTGCCTATTGGATTCCTCCAGCTTCCCAAAAATCTCTTTCCTTAAAGTCTTCCTCTCCATAATGCATAGACCAAGATAAAAACAATTTCCATCTATATTTTCTCATGGGAACTCACCCTCATTTATGAACACAACATTTGAAATACAACTCAATTTTAATTATCCTGTGTGAGCTTCCACCTGGCACTCACCAGCACTGGTTACTTGTTCTGCCATTCATAATTCAATTGGAAAAAATACTGCCTGTTCTTTACACAGATGAATATATTCCCAATAATCAGGCCACCTTAATTTATATTTGATAAAGAACTTACCCTCTTAGTTTTTATAAAGATAATAAAAAATAACATCGCAAGTCTTACCAAATAATTTGTTTCAGTCTTATTTATTGCACAGATTTTTCCAAACCTTTCTTTCCTTCAGTTCTCCCATTCTTGTACAACCAAGAGTGCACACAACTTCAGTCACCTCATCTGCATTTCCACCTATTGCTCCTGCACACAAGGAATACAGCAATTCCCCCCAAGCACACACACCATACTGTACCATGGCAAGCAGCCCATATCCTGCAGTTTAACAAACTGTGCAAGAGAACACCAGGGACCCTACACTGAGCAATGTTGAATAATGTATATAATTCTAGACTAAAAAGTGGACACAAAGGGCCCACATTTCCTGTGAAATGAGATGAACTTGTAATTATTATTACTATTAAATAATAGTATTCCCCTGTTGAAGCACAAAGGTTAGAAACAGCAGCAAATCTTAGCATTTTCAAGCAGTCCAGAAGTACGATGGAGCCATGGAGAGTACTACAATAGCTCACTTTCAACTACTGTAATTAAACAAGATTTTAATTACTTGCAATTTGGGAAAAAAAGTTTCATTCATATTCCACAAATCAAATTTACTGGCAGCTTGCTAAAATATTCAGTTCCCAAAGACATGGGAAACAATTTTAGCAAGCTTTTTATTGCAAGTGTCAAAGCCTGGTTATTGCATAACATGGTATTTAACCTTGCTCAAGTCCCTGTATGGCAAACTGCAAGATCTTCAACAGGCACAAAAATAAAGTGCTACTGAAGGCATTAATGAACTCTAGAAGCAAAAGAACTGCATTTAGTAATAAATTTCCAGGATCTCCTTTTAGCCCATCAAAATAAGTTCTTACACAGAAGCAAAACAAAATCAAATCACACTGAAGTCTGTCATTTAGTGTACTAGCAAGTTATGCTGCAAACTAGTAATCAAATAGTTCCAAAACCTAAAGAACTATATTCAAGTGCTGGCTCTCTAAAGATACCTCACAGACCCATTATACATGTAGTTGAAGTTCATTTACTCACACCTCCCACACAATTTTTACTTTTTTTCTTTTAAATATGAAAGTTACTCTGTTCCAAATTGTTGTATTAAGAAACGTTCTGATTTTCTCACTTGAAGAGAGAATCCCATCAAGAACAAAGCGCCAAAAAATCAACTGCCTCCAAGTCAGAACGTTAGGTTGTGGATGGTTAAATGTAATTACAAGTCAACCATAATACCTACAGTTTGAAAGTAGCATGATTTTGATTTGTAAATGAAGTTTGAAATACGCAAACTGTGTTCTAAAAGTCTGCCCTGTTACTGACTGCCACACCACAGATAGATGTGAGCCAACGATAAATGCTGGAAGCGTTAATAATTAGATGCAAATAATATCTGCTATTCTGGGATCTTGGAAAAGGAATATGTTGACCTATGACAATATATGACAATAGAGAAAAACCCATAATTTCAAGTTTCTACTTTTTTTCCAGTTCTTTTCCAGCTTTCAAAATAGTAGACATATCACTCACAAAACTTCCATGTTGCATGAAGCTTCTGACAAAACTTCCTTAGTAGATACTCAAATTTTCAGAGCTAAGCACAAAGATGAAAATCAGAACTGTTAAGTTAGCCTTCAGGCTTTAAAGTGGCTTATAAAATCAGACACAGTGACTGATGCCTGTAAACAGTTTTCCTTAAGAACTTTGGCAGGACACAATACTGAAGGTATCCTCACCTTTTTATTCATTCCCTTCTCTTTATGCAATTCCTCAACTCATTAGCATCTTTCTTCAAGAGCAAATAATGAAATGCTCTTCATCCTTTCCCCATTTTCTTCTTATCCCAACAAGTGCATGGCTTTCTGCTCCATACCTGTTCCCATTCTGATCCTGTCTGGCTACACTTACATCACACAGCTGCTCAGCAGGTCAGGGCATGAATTCAAGCCCTGTCCCATGTGCCATTTGATTGTTAGCACCTTCTGGTCTGGTGTGGGCCTCTGTTGTTCCAGCCAATGTCCAGATAAGCTTTAGGACACCATGTAGGCCAAGGACTGCTCCTAGTACAAAGTATGGGCAACACTGCCATTTTGCAGGGAAGGAATTTAAGCAGGGCTGAAGAAGAGGGGGACAGATCACTTAGTCACTCATCCTAAAGATGCTGTGGTGTATCTGGGTGTAGCAGTGAAGTATCATCAATTCCAATACTTAACAACTCCCAACCCTTCACTGCTGTGCCATGTGGCTCAGCTCCTGCACCACTTCCCCCCAACACCTGACCCCTCCATTCGCCTCATTAAGATCCCTCTCCCTATATCTCTTCCCAAGCGTGGAGTCAGTGAGGTTCAGCCCTTGTGTTGCAGAGACCAGTAGTTTTTTCCTCCCCAGTGTGAAGTGTAAGTTGGGTGGTGGTACAAAAACTCTTTCAGAAAGCTATGAATGCTCTGTGTGTGTGTGCAGGTTCTGAAGCAAATGATAAAATATAAGGGCAGAGAAGCACGTAGCAGTGTGTAGCTGTAGCTAGGAAACAGCCAAGCTCCCTAGAGATCCCATGAAAGACTGGCTCCTTTTTCTTCTGCTCTGATGTGCTGATATACAACCCAGCCTGGTGCAGCCTTGGGCTGTGTGTGAGAACTGCAAAAGGGCATGTGGGCAGCAGCATGCATGGGGAGGTCAGAACAAATCCTTAGCTATATTAATTAGAAGAGCAAAGATATATCCCCCAGGGAGATGAAGTGATTTAACAAAAAACAGAGCACACACCCATGGCGCAAAGAGCATGGATTTAGCCACTGTAAAGGCCAGCTCTTTCCAAAGGTATGTCTAAATCTCTTAAAACATTGACAGAATCCAAAAATGCAACTTAGTGCCTGAAGGAATGGCTCAGTTTGGCTGAAACTTCAGCAAGGTGTCAAATACAAAAAAATTCAGCAGAAAAACAGCTCCAAGCATTGCGACATGGATAGCTCAGCTATAAAATCACAGGGCTACCAGCTATAGATATAACGACAATAGCCTAAGCATGTTATACTCCAAAAGGGAAAGCTTCCAAACACATCCACTCACAAGCTTAATAAAGTGCACAAGTTTGCCGAGAGAGGTGTAATTTACTTTTCAAGAATTTTCCTTCAAGATCAAAACCTATTTTCAGAAAGGTGAATGAGAGTAACCCTGACATCCAATTCATTGAATTGTGGGACTGAAATCTAACACATAAAGAGATGATGACATTTCCCATTAAATCATCTTTATTCCATAAATGCTTTCATGTGGATAAACTAGTGTCTACTTTACAAAGTGACATTAGGAAACTTTTATGATCAAATGATGAGAATGATCTGAGTGGTGGCCAAATAATTCAACATGTACAATGAGTATCTTCTGGAGTTTGAAACACTTTCCTTTATCCAGCTGCACTGACATGGAACACAGAGAAAAGATTCTGCTACAGACTACAGTAACAGCTATTTTTGTAAAGAACATCTTAAAGAAACATGTAAAATACATAGTTTTAAGAATAAATGGAGAGAAAACCTAATCCTATTTATGCAAATAAAGCCCAAATTTGCCTCCCCAAAACCCGATTAAGCAGTCACTGCCCAGGAAATAACCAGAAACATTAAACACGAGTTTATAATACTCAGAAGAAATAACCCTTAAGGATATGTCAGTGTGTCAGTTTTTTTAAAAAAATCACTTCATGAGAGAAAGGTTTCTAAAACAGGAGCATGTAAGAGTATACAAAACGTTAATGCAGAAAATGTTGAGCAATGCCTGATACACAATAAATGCCTAAACACAAAACAGAGTGCCCTCCTGTTCTTTGAACAGTAAGATACAAATATAAAACAGCATTTAAAACTAGGACTTATATTTAAAGTGGAAAACTAAAGAAGAGTGAAAGTTGAGTAGCTTCCAACAATGCAGCCTATAAACAAATGCACATCCTTTATTAAAGTTGGTGTTGCAGTTATTTATGTTCATTTCCTTTTTCCAGTTTGGGAAAATTAATCTACTGTCTGATGCTGCCAATGTAAATCCTATATGGTTATGAAGTAATATGAGAAAAATTTTGTGAGGTGTCAAACTCAAGACAGCTATTTACAGGAATATCAGGAACAAGATACTGTTACTGATGCATATCAGTATTATCTATGAAGTAGCTTTGGTAAATCTGCTTGACTGCTGCATTGATCAACTAATGCAAGACAGGATTTCAGACATTTTGAAAGAGTTCATAGCTTATAAGCATTACTGGATAAAAATAAGTGCATTAAAAAGGGGAGCTGAAATTGTAGGCAATACTATCCATAAGGTTCCAGTACGACATACAGCAAGATTTATGTACCCACAAAGATTTTTGAGGTAATAATGTAAATCACTCTACAACACTACAATATTTCCCCAAGTAGAGCTCAGCTCATCCTTTAAAATGGAGTTTGCTATTTTCTATGTTGTTTTGTTCTTAGATTTTTAAACATCTTAATAATGCCAAGCTAATACGACAGGAATTTAGTATTCTAAAAATTCTTTCAGGAAAAAAAAAAATCTTATGCACAAAATAAATTTAGCATGTCATTCAGGCTTCTGACACTACTCAGAAGCACTGTTTAATACTGTGTATTTACATTACACATGTAAATATAAATGCACACTAAATTACTGCTTATATAAACTATGTAATATCCACTCTTATTAACTCCTTCTTAAAATGATAATTAATTCTGAAGCATGTAAGAGAAGCTAATTAATCCTGGCTTTTGCATTACCTATTAGAAAGAGCACTTTGTTTTCAGAAACTGTTTCTAACATTACACACATCAACTACAAGAGCTTTTAAGTGCTCTGTGTACTGTGCCTACAATGCCTTCCTACTTCATTATGCTGATCAACAGAGGTGCTCTATCAGCTCTCTATACCCAGCAATTATAATAAGTCCTCTGGCCCACAAAAGGAAAAAAAAAAAAGAAAAAAAAGACCAAATGCAGGACTTCTCAATTTAATTGACCTTTTTCAGAGGTTCTTGCCTGTTCAGGGCCTTTCTAGAATAAACCCTTCAATAATGAACTTTGCTCTCAGCTGCATATTTTCCAGTTAATAGAGTGATTTGTACTTGCAGTTGTGAAGACCTGGTGCTTCATATGACTAAAGCAGCTCAGCTGTGCCAACAGTTCAGCCTAACTCATGGGATTCAACTTTACTGGAATAGACAAAGTACTATGTATGGTGTGTAGCTTTCTTTAAACACAAGCCAAATTTGTGGAAGATTTCACAAAGTGAAAATAAACAGAGTTCACATAACAAAAAAATTAATGCTTTAAGTGTCTGGATTCTTATATCCAAAAAAGCTGAAAAAGGCTGTTGTTGATGTTACAACGGTAAATACTCTATTTCCTTTTTCCTTCCTTCAGTCCAGCTTGTTGTCTTCCATCTACCTAAATCTCTTAGACTGAAAAAGAGCATATAAGCAGAACAGTATGTTTCTTATGTTCCAGCTTTTTGCCTTGTTTTGTCTAACAATGATCTTAATTCTGTAGCCTTGCATCATGCTTTTAATATTAGAACCCAGTCCTCAGATGGTCCTGGAGACTAAAGAGAGCATTAAATGTTCATCAGCAACACTACTTACCACATTGAAATCCAAGTTTTTTTCAACCCATTCCTTGGCTTCCTTGAATTCCTCTTTCATTTCCATGATGTATAGTGTATCAAGGGCATCCACTATTGTTGCTCCTTGTATGTTACCTGAAATACATGAAGATTCAGTGATTTAATTACTTTCCAACAGAAGACTTTTCAGTCAGATCTAATTAATTTAAATTCATTATAATTTCAAAATCCAAGTTTAATTAATAGAACTAGAAATTGGGTGTATAAGCATTCAGCTGGTAACTAGTAATTCACAGCTTTGATTCCCATGCCACAACACAACATATAATATTTAAGTATTTCTTCCAGTAACAAAGTTTTGAAGAGCGGTTCTGATGCACTGCATTTTCAGCTATAATTTTGCATTTTAAAATGCTGATGGAACAGTTCAATGTAAAGTAAAATTAATAAAATAACTTAATAAATCTCAATAATGGAGAAATTACTAATTTTCCAGTTTGGATTGGAAAAAAAAATCAGTTACATTTTTTGTTTTTATACTCAGTAATATACATAAAACTTTAAGAAGCTGTTAAGTACTGATCACATTTCAGTTAAGAAAGCCCTTTAAGAAGTATCCTCTCTGAAAAACAATTTTTCTGATACTGTGCACCACCATGAAACCTGCACCATGTAGCACTGGGGGAGGCAAAGGGCAGACTCGCGCACATGGATTTCTCAGCTGAGGAAAGACTGCAAGACACTGGTTTTCAGAGCCAATTCTGGTGGTTTGCATAAGAGGCATCCTTCTGCCTCTGTTATGGATATGGCCAAGAACTAGCCTTCACCTAACACTGCAAGACGAAACATCATCAGTATGTTTGCTCTGGGATGGATTAAATGTTCATGATCTTGTACTGAAAGGTTAATGTGGAGGGTGGGGGAGAAAATACAGTCAACTCAAACTACTTTCCCACTACTTCCTTCAAATTTATGATGACCATTTCAAACCATCACTTTTGTCTAAGCAGAGTTTCAGTTCCTATTCACTGAATAGTGTCAAAAATTCAATTTCAACCACTCTACTAAAATTTATATTTATGAACTTGGCTCCTGCAGTTTTCATTATGAATGGAAACCACTTTTATGATATACTTTAGAGAAGACTCTGATACAGAAGTAAACATTTAGAATTACAAAATAATTTAGGTTGTAAGCAACAGAGAAAATAATTAGGTCCAGTTCCTCTCCTCCACAGCAGGGCTAATTAATCAGGTGAGTAGCTGACTACTTATTCAGGCATTGGTTGTACAGGGGCAATAACAAGACAGTAGCTACAATTAACTTTAAAAAACTTGATTATCATCTTGTCTCTGAAACACTGGATGAAAAAGTAAACTTAATTTTGTGAACTTATCAAATATCATAATTCAATTTTTCATATTTAAGAAAGTAATCTACTATTTCAGTCAATTCTTGTGTTTACTGCCTCTATCATGAGTTTCCACTTCCACATGAAACAGCGAGGTGATTGGAGAGCTCCATATAGCAGGACTGACATCACTTTCTTAACTTAAGCTTCCAGGTAGAAAATAATTTTCCATTTCTACCATCCTAAACAAAATAATACTTAAAATTATTATAACAGCTTCTTGCTACATTTAACAGAATCAGATGCTTTCTCTATTTTAGCAGCTGCTTATACCACCCTTTTTGGAATATCACTTTCCTACCTTGAAGGAATTCATCTATATGTTTTCCTCCAGATATTCCACTAATAAAATTGCAGCATACTTTGGTAAGAACAACATCATATCTTCCCAGAGCTCATTTGGAGCTTGGCTGCCCTTCTCTCATATTAAAGGAAAAGTATTCCTTTAAACTTGGCTAAGCAACTTTTTATTTTTCCTGAGTTAATGAGAAAGTGAGAGTGACTGTGAAAAACTGCTGGAGGACATCTGCTCCACAACACTACTGCAAAAGGACTGGAGATGTTTAGTAACTCCATACAACAAAAGCAGCTCTTAGTGAACTTTTACATCTGAGCTCTACTTATGGAAAAATCATCTATAACCTGATTTGCTTGAGTGGGTTGTGATAGTTGCACCGTGCAATGACATTTGTTGTGTTAATCCTCTTGTAATACAGCTAACACCACCACTAAACAGTTGAGCTTTCAATTTTGGGGATTAGTTCTTGAGCTGCAACTCACTACCAAGTCAGAAAAAAAGGAGGAGAAAATAAGGAGAAAGCTTATTGAGAAATCACCCTTGGAGTCACCCCTTACTATGATTCCCCCCCCACCCCAAATCTGGCCTATATGGCCTGCCTAGAGCACAGACCACTCCTTGCAGGCAGACAGACAATTAATGCTAAAATCTCAAGTAGATCTTTATTTAAAATAACTTTTGCTATTATTCTGAAAGCTCCAGAAAACAGAAAAAAACAATTAACGTGACAATTAGTCAAGTTTGTCTCAAACAGCTGTACTTCAAAATTCTTGATAAAAGAACACAGAATGGATTTGTAAAGTGCCAGTTTAGAGGCCAGAATTATGATTTGTGAACATTTGCAGTTTACACTAAGTCAGCCAACAGGATAATCTAAGCATAAGAGTATTATGGAAATTGTGATGCTGAACAGTTCATTAATAACCAGTCAGACAAACGGGTGAGGGGGGAAGGAATGCAAAGAAGTTAAATGAACATTTCTTATTATACGATAAGATCAAATACTTCACAAGCCTATGTAAGTGGTGCTTCTCAAAGCACAGCACATAAATTATTAAATATAGCTATTATTCTTATTAGTTCCTATACAATATTCCCAAGGAATTACATGGCAGTCATGGTCTACAAGAGGTAAAGTTTATTGCTAGGCAATTACAGTACACACTCACATGACACCAAGTATTTGGACAGGAGGTTTGTTTTGCTATACACCTACAGTACTGGCTATAAATTTGACTAATGGTGAGCACTGCATTACAGAAAGTGCCAGCAAAGTTTCAGTCACCATGGTAGAGTTTCATAGTTGCCCTAGGCAGGAGGAAGATATCACAAACAAGACCTGGAGCAAATTCATACACCTCAGGTAAATACAGATGTCTTGCAGATAATACCAAAAAAAAAGTATACTCAAGGTAGAAAAAATGGACTTGAAACTCATAAAACCTAAGCTCAAAGTGAGTAATTTAGATGATAAAAGAGATAACCAGATGTACAAGCCTACCAAAGTGATGCCTTAAGCCCTAATAGTTTTTTTTATTTTTCTAATTTTTTGTAAGCTTTATAAGTTTTATAAGTAGTAGAAGTAGATTTTAAAAGCAGCAGCCCTTGTTCCCTTACCCTGTAGTACAAGTAGTTATACATTCCTTAACCCTCTTATGCTCCCCATATCAAATCTACCCCTGAATTCAGTAGAAATGTTTAGTCTTATTTTCAAGGCAGAACTGTAGAAAACACCCCAAATTTGTGCAAGAAGATATAGATGTAGACGCAACGACCTTCAGGCCCAGAACTTTGGAGAGCCTCCAAGAACATCACGAGCTCTGAGGAAGATGAAGATGAAGATGAGGAAGAGGGGGTCCCAAAAATCCCCCAGACCCAATTCCAGAGAGGCGTGCCGGGGGCAGAACTTAGTCGTGGCCTAACAGGATTGGACAGAACTTATTATAAAAGATGTGAACAACTGTATTTGGGCGCGCGCCTCTTGTAACAACTATTGCCTTGGCACAGTAAACCCTTTCCTTATCTCACCCTAATTAACTGCTTCTGAGTTATTTCTTAAGTCCAGGTGCAAGCAGGCACCAAAAGCAAAACATTTTTATTCTCTACCAAAACCTCCAAACCAAGTACTCATATATGCTCCATTTTACTTCCTTTGTTAAACCTTTGCTTTGCTCTCTCCTCTTTACTAACAGTATCATTTATTCCATGTGTGTGATTAATAGGGAACACATAGACTAGCCTACAACCTAGTTAACTGAAGACAATGCAAAAAAAA
>VXAY01006826.1:293863-338272 GCA_013399855.1 Oxyruncus cristatus | reverse complement strand
AAAAAAAAAAAAAAAAAATCAGTCAAAATGAAACTTCCAGTGAACTATCTAGAAAGACCTAGTTTTCTTTTCCAGTTTAACACTTAAAATCTTAAGCAATGATCTGGAAGAAAATAAAAAGAATGTATTACTAACAAGATTTGTGGACTATTAACCAAGATGGCTTATCACCCAGGATTGCAGAATAGTGTGATATAAAGCACTGAGCAGTCTAGATCTCCCTAGTAATTCAGAGTTGGTCCATTTAAATAGCATGCTTTTTAATATCTAATGATGCAAAGGTGTGTGCATGCAAATAAAAAAAGAAAGTACATTAGAGAATGGAGGAGCATCTCAGGGGTGGGCAGGAATAGCAGAACAAAAAAAAATGATCAGAGGATGAATAACTTTGTATGAGTTTCCAGGGTGACATTGCAGGGAGAACTGCTGTGGATGTGAATGACAACCTTATTAGCACAGCTCTGCGTCTGAGCTTGTGTGGCCACATGGTTTAAGAACCACAGCTGGCTTACAGCCAAACACTTCGGAGAGTGTGACAAAAATAAGTTTTTATTTGTCTAGCCCAGGCTTTTAGACATGGCTTACATTTTGGCCAGAAGAGTCCAAAACAGAATACTGCCAGGATGTCAGAATCAATGAATATTTCTGCACTTAATAGTTTGTTTACAATTTTCCTCCTATCCCTTTTATACCAAGTTTGGTTCTCCACAACATGCACATTCCTCTTCAGTAAATAAATTTTGAGATACATACATACATATATATATATATTCATGAAAAAGATGCATATATATGTATATTTGAAACAGATGAAGATTTATGATCTGCAAGGATATCATACAGAACACGACACGGAGGAAAGTTTCAGACGTTCTAATGGACTGTGCGTAAGAGGATGGAAGCCAGGCCCCTTACTCTTCTCAAGTTCTACTGGTTTTCTTTTGCTGACTCTGAGTCATATTCTGAATGGAAAAAAACTGTGGCAAAACACATGATGAAAATGGAAGACAAGGAAAGATGAACTATGAAGTGGCCTGAGGTCATGCTATACATCAGGTCCCTGACCTACAATAGTTCACCTTCCAATAAGCTTCATAAGCTAGGAGGTTTTATTACTGCATGAGTGTTGAAGACAGATAGAAAAGACAAGCAGAATGCTGATTTTTCTTCCAGAAAAACAGTTACCTTTCTGTGTTTCTGATATGAAGTATGAAAATTAATATAGGACATTAATATTTGTAATTTTTTAATGTGACAGAAATTTAAGCAAATACAAAAAAATAACAGATATCCCTTCATATAAAGTGAAAATGTTCCAAGAAGTTTCCTCTATTATTGTCAGAGGAACCACTCTTTAGGGCTATTTTGTATTTCTATGGAAAAAAAAAATTATACGTAGCTATACTTGAATTGCACTCAGCCCCACCCTGTTCTTATATTCTTCACTATTTTCAGCCAGTGAGGTAAACTGTTTTGTCACCTTCCAGTTATTCTAAGTTGGAGAAGCTCAGTCAAAGCCAATGTATACTATACAATCTCTTTCCAGTCTGCCATTTCAGATTCAAAATTCCAGCCAAAACCCCAGAAACCAGCTGTCACAACTTTTTTCTTAATCTGGCCACTAATAACACTTTTGATTTTCTTAACATAGTAAGACCAGATACTTTGTAACATTAAATATGTAAATTTCAAAAAATCATGCATGCATCCAATTCTTTTTCAGCTCTATATGCACATACATTGTACATTACCAAATCTGAACCACATTATTCTCAACATATTCAAGAATACATATAGATTTGACTAAAGTAACATTTTGTTTTGAGCTGTAGGTTTCTTGGAGCATTGTTTCAAAAGCTGACTTAGACCTTAAAACAGTGTTTTCCTTTATTTAAAATTCACTGAAAAGGTTCCTATCCAATATCATTAGCAATTTAAAGTGTCAAGAGTGATTAATTATTAAAGTGTGCTATGCCAAAACATGAAACTCTTACTCAAGTACTGGCAAACCCTCAGCAACACTAACATTTCTTATTTCAGCGACTATTGCCAGCTGGTAAGAGTGGGAAAAGAAACAATAAGTTCAATTTTCGATAGATCTAGCTTACCATGTGTAACATGAAACAATAGTGAGATATTTCTAGAACACTCTTCTAATCTCTAGCATTTTATACATCTCTGCGTTTTAGAGCCAGCTCTAATATCTTTGTTTTTGATAGAGCTTGATTAATTTTTCCTTCATTGCTAATCTCTCTGTTTTTTGAGAAAGCTTTTGGCATCCACCAAACTTCTGGCACCCGTGCAGCTCAGCCACATGTTTTGTTATGAACTACCTTCTTTTGTTTGAACATGCCTCCCAGTGATTTGGTATTTCCACCCCTTACAAAGGGTATAATTCCCCACAAGGAACAATAAATCCTTGTTCATCCCATCTATGCCACTTTTTATGGACCTCCTTTCCTCTGGAAAGTTTTCAACCTTTACCACTTACTATGAGTTCAAGTGTGCCACTTCCATGTATTAACTTAGAATTATATCTCCCATTTTGCTAAGTGCCAGTTTAAATTAGTAATGTTAGTTTTCATCAGCTGTTTCTAAGTGCAGTTGTCATCTGCTGGGGAATCCTTCTGGGTTTGTGGAACTGTTTGCAGTTTGCCATTATCAAAGTTAACCCCAAGTAACTTATTTGCGCTGTCAAATTTCACTCTGGTCATTTGATTTTTCAGTACTGTGAAATTAATTTAATTAAATTTGAGAGTGTGGCCTCAGCAGCAAAAGATCCCTGTGAGAGGCTAGTAATAAGTCTGAAAAATGCCTTTTGGAAATCTAAAAAGACAATAAATTTCTCTTTGTTGTGCAATATGATCTCCTCTCACAAATGCTGTGTTGAGTCATTTATCCACATACCTGCTAATGTTATTCTTTACACAAGTTTCTATTAATCTAGTTGAGATAGATGGCAGGCTTACTTCCAAAATTAAGACTACATATCAAAATACAAAATTTCAAGGAATCCAGTAGGGACAGTGAAGAGAAAGAAGACTGGGGCAGAGGGAAGATGTTGAAGGCCTTTCAATTTAAATTAATATACTGTTTAAATACATGCACAATTAATTGTCTAGAGCCATATTAATAAACTTACAGTCTAAAGATAGAAATTGTTATACACTGCAAGACAGTTCTGAATATAACTTTTGGCAGGTTTTAAAAATCTTCGTACACCTCAATGCTCCATAAAAGATACTATAAAAAAAAACAGTTCAAACTGGGAGGAGCACGATTTTACTAAATTATAGGACTTTGGCTTTGCAGATTGTATTTATTAAATGCCTCCCTTTTCCCCTCCAGAAAAGGTCCTTTTTCGCTTGCAGAGACTAATTATACTATGCCCACAAGTTACAACATTATTAAACTGGCAATACTGCACATGAAACACAGTTATAGACAATTAAAAAAGCCCTTTAGTAACAGTCACTTAAGTACAGAAAACACTTCTAGAAAGAGCTCTTTGCTAGTGCAGCAACACTCATTAGTTTTAAAATTAGTACAGAAGGCTGGGAGAGGAATAGCTCCTGGGCTGCAGGGCTGGTGGTAGAGTGCTGTGAAAAAAACTGATTTTTTGTGGCAGAGTTGTGATTTTGCCGCTTTCACACTAGGAAGGTAGATTAACAAATCTCTACTTCAGCAAACACTGTTAACAGTAACCTGAAACTTTAAAGGTTAAAGTATTAAAAATTAACAGCACTTACTCAGGGCCTATTTTCTACTGGATATATTCAGAGAATGATTAGTACTCACAGCAGAAGTCATAGCAGCATAGGAGACATGCCCTGTTTTGCTGATGCACAGGTATGGTTCAAAGAGGTGCTAAGCTATTTCAGTTTATTTGATTAACCTAGAAATAGTTGTATGTTTCATGGAATTAAACTAATAAGAGTGACACAGAGACAACAACTGTTTGTTTCTACTTTTTCAAACGGTTGTTACAACATGGTAAGAGCTAATGTGTCAAATAAAAAAGAAATAAAACCAGTACATGGATGTGCTGAAAAGACATTGCAAGGGTCAGAGGCATGTATGTGGCTTTGGCTTCAAAGAGAAATGTTTCAGTTTACATACGTTTCAGCGTTTCTGTAAAGGTATATTATTCCTAGTGTGAACTCATGAGACAAAGCAAATTCTGCCCATAACATTAATTTATCTACAGTCTACCAGTCCAAAGACTCTCTCAACTTATCAAATACACCCTCCCCACACACTGTTCGCAGAATACCAGCAAGATCAAGGCAGGTCCTTGTCTTCAAAAGTTGTTTTCATGGCCAGGGATTAGGACAAATCAAATGTCATTTCCACATTCAACAAGAAGTCCTCAGATACGGAATAGCTCTACTACTATTAATTTGTATGAAGTGCTAAAGAAGGGTTGTTTTCCTTCCCCCGAGATCAGAACAACCAGTTGTCCCTGTCCTTTGTCCCATCAACATCTCATTGGCCACTTTCCTCTTTTTCTAGCTGAAGTAGTGTTAGTATAGTTGCCAAATTCATGATGGTACATCTAAGTTTAATTACACCTCTCAAAAGCCATCTTATTTCTGTATTTCAGAGGAACACATCATGACTCGCCTTCAAGACACAACCATTGTTATAATCCATCTACAAAATGGCTTATCATTATAGAAAGTGATGCATCTATACTTTCAAAAATAAGCTTAGAAGCCGTATCATTTGAAAACAACTCTCCCCTTCTGTGTCAGGAGAACTGTACTTGCAACACATGCAACATAAAGCACCACACAGCACTGGAATCTGCTGTTCCTCACAGTGACGTACTAAAAGTCTCTGTCCCATAACAGGCATTCCTATTATATGCAAAGCAACATAACTGCAGCAATTAAGTCATAGAAGGAGAGGTGTTTAAAATTAAACAGCTGGATAATGAAATATGCTCTATCTTATTAAGACAATCAGAAACTTGTATTTTTGAAAAATTGAGACCTCATAGCAACAAGAAAAGACAATCATGACAAATTGGAGAAAGCTATGATGTATGACAGTGAACTGAAGGTCTTGATTTCTGAAGATTATGAGGAAATTCACAGGACACAGAGCTGAATTTATTCTCAAATAATTCCATTCAGAATTACCTCAAAAGTAGTTAAACAATTTGTAATATCTTTTTTTTTTCATAAGAAACAGAAACAAAGGAGATAAAGAAACTTGTCTGTCCTTTCACGAGGAAAAAAAAGAAACTCAAAACTGATCACCCTCTTCTCTTATTGTTTTATGAAAAAGAAGGCATTCAATTTGTTGAATTCAAACATGAAGGTACAGATCAGATCTAATCATCCCAGGACACTCAGAGAAATGAGGTTTTGTTTCTAAAAAACAAAAGGAAATTATGGATTTGGGAAAGGGTAACTTACGACACAGACCTGCTTGCAGATACGTTGCTCTTTGGTGTTCTGCAAAATAATTCAGTAGAATGAGAGCAGCTTGCTCATTTTGATTTGTCACCAAGATCAATAAGAGTGAAGATGTTTCTAAGGAAAACTCAGAAATAAGATCTTATACTAGATGACCATGACAAGAAACTGATCCGCATTTAGACTGACTCTGGCTCTTACTCCTTTAAATGCAATTTTATTTTCCAATTCAACACTTGTCCTGTTTCACAGTGAATTGTGCCTACAGTGACTTAAATTTATACAACATCCACAGAAATCCTGCTCAAGAATTTCACAAATCAATACATCTACAGCTTTTTCTGTGATTCCATGTAATATTATCAAAACTTAGAAATTTTTATACCACTTCTGATTCCAAATCAAACTATATTAAGTGTTTTAATTTTCTGGAAATTATACACCATTTTGTTGTCCTCCAAGAAAACAGGATTGCATTAAATAGTTCCTCAAGTGTATTAAACTGCCCAGGTCACCTGAAGATAATAAATAATTTTAGTTTTTTTAAGAAAACGGAAGGAAACAGAAGCACGACTGAACCCTGAAGTTCTTCTAAACTACTCTGGTTTCAAGCACTCAATTCAGGTCTGAAGACCAATAACTAACTAGGTAATAATTACTTTGTAACAGTTTTGATGTTATCTCGGATAGACCAGCTGCGCAGCAAGATCAATATGGATGTTGCATTTTCAAAATAATTTTTGTAATCACAACTGCTGTCTCTTAGCAACTTCCAAATATAGTTGAGGATTTGATAAGTGCTCTATTTAGACTGTTTTAGGAAATGTTTCCACTTTTCGAAAAATTCAACAAAGTTAGTTCCTGTTAAAATTATGCATTGATTTTGTCTCAGTTATAGAAATTTGTTAATTTTTCAGCTTTCTGTTTGGAAAACAGAAGCCATTTGAATACAAAAATTGATGTCAAACAGTTTAATTCTTCATTTTTCTGCAAAACTGATGATGACAGTTCAGGGGACTGCTTTCTTATGCTTCCACGGAATGCTGCTGCTCTCCAGGTATTTATCCAGCCATATGTCCCACCTGGACACTGGAAAAGTCTTGCCTCTTTACACTGGATTTCTGCAGTGATTTTTGTGCCTCTCCTACTAGAACTTTTCAGCCCCATATTTGTTCTACACAGATAACAACTTGGGTGTTATTTAGCATTACCTGTACAACACTCAGAGGAACAAACAATGGTTACATTAATGAAAGAGAAAGCCTGATAAGGGAGTATGACTGATATAGATTAACAAGTTTTTTTCAAGAAATGGAAATAAATTCCTGAGAACTGCAGACATTTTCAGGCACCTTCATGACTGTAGCGAGCATCGTCTGCTCCTTGTACAGGATTTCTCTCAGAGTTTTTGTTCCCTGCTTATTGAATGTGGTGTCAATGAGTTCCACTCCACAGGAAAAGCTTAAGACAGGGCATTATTTAATGCAACAAAGCTATATCTTTATCATGCATCAATGCCATGCTTCATTGATTCTCATTCAGACAGGAATCTATAAAAGCCACAGAAAGCATCATCTTCATTTTCTGTTACTTTTTATACATAACAAAAGCAACAAACATCACGCTGCATGACAGAGAGCAGAAAGAAAACATGTTTATCACCTATAAGCTTTTCAGCTGATTTACTGTTTTATGCTAACGTCACTAAGCACAAAAATACACTCTACTCACCAAATAAATTGCTTGAATGTCCTTGCTTAGATATGGGTTTCAGTTCATTTAATCCCCATGCGTAACGCTTATAATTATCCCAGGCATGCTTCATCATCTGTAGGGAAACGAAAGCAGGATTATAATGTTGATTTAGCAAGAAGCCACAGCAAATACCAACCTGAGAATATTCTCAGTATTAAACAAATTTAATTCAGTTCTTAACCCAATTTCTGTTGTATGCACTATAACGATGAAATACTCGTACAGAGTAACAGTGGCACTGTTTTCCAGGGGGCAGTGGGATGGTTACTATAAGAATTCCATGATTGTCCACTTCTACCATTATCTGCAAGTTTATGGTCAAGACAGTCTAGAAATAATTAGATTTTTAGGAAGAGAATTGATTGTGTTATATATCAATTCTATTAAGGTTTTATTTCCCTTAAGCACACACCTCTGAAACTGAGTGAAGTAACATTTTTAAGGAAGCTTTTTTCTCCTAGAGTAGAATTTTTTAAGGTCAAAATTAAGCTCACAGTAGTTTCCAGATTCTGACAGAGACTTGCTCGCATAAAACTAGCTGGCTCAAGCTCAACATGGCTAATAACAGTAAAATAAGCTAAAGTGGGTAGAAAGAACACCTAGGAAAGATTTTGTGGTAGATTATTATAATTTTTTGCTACTATATATGCATCTATAGCTACTTTTGTATGCTATTTTGCACAAACGAATGAAAACTTTTACCACTACACACATCACTACAAAAGCATGTTTTGCATAAAAAGAGATGCACCGCATATACACACTGCTTTGGGAAACAGCCTCGGGAACCCCAAGCAGCAGCACTGCGGTAAGAGCAGAGGGCACCCACATCAGAGGCAAGGGTAGTGGGTTGACTCAAGATCACTTCACACTCTTTAGCACCACCAGGCACACCTGGCGTAAACTGTCCTTTTCCCGGGTGGTCCAAGTGCAATGCCAAGAGCCCACCTGTTCCTCCCTGAAGAGCAATGTGAGAACAATGCATGCAGCTCTGCTGGCCTGGTGATGAACCACTGCCACTCCAGCAGGTGTAACACCTCCCTTTACCAACCACCACCCTTAACACCTGCTCAGGAAGAGTCTTCTTTAAAGAAGTAGCAGCACAAGCAGCCTGATTTTGCATAACAGAAAAAAAGATTTTTGCCTCCTTTTTGTCCCTCTTCCCCAAGACAGAACAGTGTTGGCAATGCCAGAGGTCATCTTCTAGACAAAAACTGACAATTTCAGACCTTTTCAAAAATACTGCTTCAGGCTGTCAGCTGACAACACTGCTCTGCCCTTGCTTTCAGACCTCTTCTTGAGGCCATGTGTGTCACGGATAATTCTGTTAAGTAACAGTTATAATCCTAAATTTAAAAGCAGCAGCCTTGGGACATGCTGATAATAGTAATCCTGCACTTTCTCCCTTCCTCTTTCCTCTTCTCAAACCACAGAGAAATTATGTCAATTAAAAATCTGCATTAAGCCATACTATAATAGATGACAAGAGATTTTCTAGAGTACCTCTTTACTTATGAGAATAAACATTTCTTTGCTATTTATGGAATCATAAATGCACATCTATCCTGCAGGAAAATTCATCAATGTTAATCTATGTTACAGCCCTTATAGGCCCAGTGTTACAAATACAAAAATTGGCAACTGCATTTAATACATGAACATTTTCAACCAGAAGGTTAGCCTGGTGTTAGATCTCAGCTGAAAAGCAGCAAGAGGCCCAAGGAAATGGTCTCAGGCCATGGATGACACCAATACGCCGGATGGCAGGAGCAGCGTCCATTGCTTGACTTCATTGCAGAATGGCTTAGGAGCTCTCCAAGGATGGGGCTTTTTGTCCCAATGCAGAACTGATAACAGGAAGCCAGGTGGCAGACTGTATTTCTGTGGGGCATTCCTAATTCCTGGCTAGAAGAATCAAGACTACATGAAACCAACCACTTGTCCACAGCACATTTTCTAATTTACCAATTGAAATTTTCTGGTAATTTTGTCTATTATATGAGAAAGACTTATTCTGCCCTGCCATCATGTGTCAGACCTCCAAGCTCAGCTTTAAATTCTCCAAGATTTCAGGAGACTAAATCCTATGCTTTGTAAAATCTTATTTTCTCATGAAATCATGTCAGAATCTTTTAATTTGTTTAATCTCAATCAGGGACACCACACAAAAGGGCTTTTTTAAAGCTAAATTTGTAATTAAGTGGCCTGAATCAAAGTGTCTAATGATACAGTATTATAACAGAATTAAAATTGCTCAAGCCAATACTGCAATCTTCCATCCCTTTTTCTGTCCTTTTTCTCATAGCACATCCATGCTCCTTCTCTTGCGTAAGAAATGCAGTGCTCACCTATTTCCAGACCAAGTCAGTTCAGGAAACAGAAACTTTTGCAAGTGAGATTTTTGTTCTGAGGATCATTTTTGTCCCATCTGATTCCACAAGTCAGATTTTTCTGAGCATCAGAGTTACCAAGCAGGAAAGGTGGGAACAGCTTCAGACCCAGTTCAGTCTAGCCACACCAGTCACGAAGTGCACAATGCTACAAGATGTCTTATATGCTCTCAGTTGCCTTTAGTTTTTGCCAGTGGACTGGCATGTCAATCATATGGTACCTTAAATGCATGTGTGATTTGGTAAAAGAAACCACTCTGATTACCTACTGTTAGTCAACCCCTAGGTAATAAGACAGAGAGACAGTAGACACTACCTTCTAATAATACTTATTATTGTGTGCTAGTGAACAACTGGGTTGGTTTTCTTTTCCAAAATGTCCTCTCATTTTGCTAACTACTCAGGTATAATTGTTTAATTACTTCTTAGGAAATTACAATGCATGAATCCAAAAAGCCAAGAAGACAGAAAAAAAACCCCAACCCACAGTAATTAAAAAAAAACAACACAAACCAAACCACAAACAAACACCAAAAAAACCAAACAAACACCCCAAACTACCTACCTTCTGCCCCACAAAAGAAAAAAAACCAAACAACTTTAGGAAATATTCCTGTAGGAAAACCCCCACCAGAATCTACTGAGCAAGAGATCCAATTCATCTTTTTTGGCTAATCAAAGCGGTTTTTTAGAACTCTTCCAAAAAGCCTAGATTTAGACAAAACCACCAAGATTAATAAGTAAATTTACTCATAAGAAAATGCACCTTTAGAACATACTCGGTTTAGACATTTGGAGGTTTATGGGTATACCTTGAAAGCAAGATGCAGCTCCAAAGGTAGTCAGTGAGCCCTCTAGCGTTTCAAAAGAACATGAGTCGTTCCAACTAGACACAAAAGTGAATGGCTATTTAGCTAAAGGACTTAGTGTTCCCGTGTTACTTGCTGAGCAAATAGTCCCTAGATATGGGAGCCAAAAAAACCTACCTCAATCAACACTGCCTGCTGCACAAGCGAGTTTGGGCATCTAACCTATCAAAAAGTCTCAATTTCAAGAATTCAATACATCAGAAACAATCTACATGCTTTCCCTCCTCTGGAAATTACAAAACTATATTAAGTTTCCCACTATATTAACTTCCTATTTGTTTATAATTTTATTTTCTATATAAGAATGAAAAAGTTCTAAAATATTGAGGAGCAATTTCAATAGACCCAGCCCACCGATAAATCTTTGCTTAGGCAAAACTCCTAGCACTGGTACTTCGGGAATTAATTTTAACAGTTTTTTGGATAAATCTATCTATCTTTGCAGTCTTCCTCCTTCTGTTTGCATGAGACATCCACAAATTATTATCTCCAGATTTATTTTTTTTTAATTCACAAAGGCCATTCTGATCACATCTCTGACTACTTGCCCAAGTATTACTGATCACTTGAAATTTCTAAATGAAGATCACAGTTACTGAGAACATCTGTATATCAACACAACATTATCTATCCTGTTAAAAAGAGAAATTCCCAATGAGGGAAGAGTCTAAGAGGTTTTGACTAGATGATTCCAGATACTCTCAAATTCCTCTACAGTATAACTAATAAAATTATTTCACCCGACTGCTTTTAAATAATTCCTTATTAGCCTTCCAGGATGTTAATAGGCAGAGTTACATTTGCATAGAGATATCCCTCAGTCCTTCTAGTTTTACTAAGATATGTTAACAGTCACAGAATGGCTGGGATTGGAAGAGAGAAATCATCTGGAAATCAACTAGTCCAATCCCCTCTATTAAAGCAGGTTCATGCAGAGCAGGTTGCACAGGATTCTGTCCAGGAAAGTTTTGAATATCTCCAGAGAAGGAGAACCCACAACCAGCAGCTTGTTCCAATGCTCTGACACTGACAGTAGAGATGTTTCTCCTCACATTCAGATAGAACTCCCCATGTTTCAGTTTGTGCCCACTGCCTGGCACCACTGAAGAGTCAGGTCCCATCCTCTTGACACCTGCCCTTAAGATATTTGTATGCAATGATAAAATCCCATCTCAGTTGTCTCTCCTCCAGGTTAAACAGGCCCATCTCCCCTATCCTTTCCTCATAAGGGAGATGCTTGTGTTCCCTAATCATCTTCATAGCCCTTTGCTAGACACTCTCCAGTAATTCCTTGTCTTTCCTGAACTGGGGAGCCCAGAACTGGACACTATTCATTGAACCTCAAACTCTGGAAGAGCCTGACACCTCACTGGGAAGTCACGTGCCAACGTTAGCAAAGTCTCCTTCTGATGGAGTCCTGTCTCAGGTCCCTCACAGCCAGGTGTGGCAGTGGAAGGTTTGAGTAGCTAGCACTGTTTCACTAGTGAGCTGGCTGCTTTTCTATCTTCAGAAAGAAATGGGACACTGATTTTTATTTATGAAGTCAGAAAACGCCAGAACACTAACCCACCTCTTTTGTAGAATAATGAATTGTGCTATTGTAATTGCTATCAGCTAAGTCACTCAGAAGAAAAAGGTGAAGGTCTGACATTATGCACAAAAGGACCTCTATATTTCTTTATCACTGAAGGAAGCATTTTGAAACATAATTTTAAAATCCTTCTCAAACTGCTGAAATTAAAATAAAAAAGTAAAATACAAAACCCAGCAATTTTTTCTCCAGAAGCAAAAACAAAGTCCTTTTCTACAGCTGTAATGTTGGCCAACTAAAAGATGATGATAATGCACTCCAATTCACTGGCATTTTAGTTACTGTCATCTTTAAAGCACTCTTAATGTCTACAGAGGACCCATAATTCACTTGAAATCCGCAAAATACAGTTCTATTCAAAAAGGAATACTCAAGAGTTCAGGCACAAATGTTGCCAGAAAACAACAGCGATGCTGAATCAGCACAGTAGTAGTGGTATTTAGATGTAAACTACTGAAGTACCAGGTGGAATGAAAATAATAACTTAGTTAGGTTTATTTTTAGCAGTTACATGCAAGTGAGGGAGATGTCAAAGAGGACATCAGGAACTTCTAGAACTGGGATATTAAAGGAAAAAAAAATCCACTGCATGAAATAGTACCGTCCTGACCTTCAACAGTCATTTAAATGTTGCCAAGACAAAGGAAGAAGGCAGAAGACTAAGGTACTGAAAGCTCAAGAAATGAAGAGACAAGTCAATAAAAAAACAAACACCCCCCGAAACCAAATCAAACCTCTGAATAAAATGTAACAGTTTATCTATTAAACTCTCACTGCTAGATTAAATAATCTTTTTGTTCTCAGTTTACATGGATTTTTACACATTTAAGTTATTCTCACCTTTTAAACTCCTTACCAGAAACTACATGTTCACTCAGTCTAGTCTCTCTGCTTCTTCTCTCCTTGCTGCTATAACTAAAATGTCATTCTCTCACAGTCAGCAAGGGAAATTAAGGAAGTTGCTAGAATTAGTAAGAAACCTCTATAGATGTCCCACTTAAACTTTCCTCCTGTACAATTCAACTTGCATGGCTGATGACTGTACTTGGTCTGGTTGGGATGGAGTTAGCATCCCTCAGAAAAACCCATATGGTGTTTTGAATTTGTGCTTTTGAATTTGTGCCTGAAATAACACTGGTAACACAGCAGTGTTTTGGCTATTGCTGAACAGTACTTGTACAACAACAAGGCTTTCTCTTTTTCCAACTTCTGGCCCTTTTCTACTCCCTCCAAGAAGTAGGATGGAGGGGATGGCTATGAGGTTGAGAAGGGACACAGATGGGATAGCTGACCCCAGCTGGTCAAAGGGTTATTCCCTACCACATCAATACCATGTCCAGCAGCAAAAACTGGGACAGGAAAGAGGGAGGGGTTTTCCAAGAGGGCTGGCTGTTCTCAGAGACTGGGCATCAGTTTACTTCCTTCCTTCACCTAAAAAATGAGCTTTATCCTGATGCACCAGTTTTCTCACTTTCACTCTTCCTGTTCTCTCCTGCAGCCCTGGGACAACAGCTGTGTGGTTGCTTAGCTGCTGGTCCAGGTGAACCCAACACAGTGTCTCACAGTATCTTCAGTGCAGGAAGTTTGTGACCACAACACAACCCCCAGCTGGTTTCTTTGCTCTGATGACAGTATTACACTAACCATTAGCAAAAACTCAAGCTTTAGAAAGCCTTACTTTCTCACATTCTGTTCCCATTACTGTTAACCAACAAGCTATCTGAGACTTGGTGAATCAGAATCACAGAAGGGTTGAGGCTGCAAGGGACTCAGTGTCATCCTACCCAAACCTCATCGAAAGACCTACTCTCAACTGTTTTCACAGCCCTCAAGTACCAGCCCAATTGCAGTACAGCTGAAAAATTCCACATTTCATAAATCTACTATTAGTAATTCTAACATTACCTTTGAATGTACTGCCATCAAATTAGGATTACTCTCTGAAAAACTGCAGGATCTTCTTCAGCTGACTCATTATCAGTCTTCATAAAGCTATGCTGTATATTCAAGAGCTCTGTTTAATATTATCTTACTGAATCTACTGATTATAACTGTGAATAATTTTTGGCAATATCCAGCCTGTGTTTCTTTAGTTATCAAAAGTATTACATTTGTGTTTCATCATCTTTATGATGGTATTTAGTGTAACATTGCATTTTAAAGAAATACAAGTTATTAACTGAGTTTATTGGTCTTGTCTTGAATAATATGCATCTTGAAAACATGAAGTAATAGGTGAATTTTTCTCTATATCTCAATACATGACACTTTTTCTAGATTAGTAAGCACAACTACATTGCAAAATAATTTGACAATTTCCCTTGTTTCCGAGCATGATCTTTGTTACTTCTGTCAATAGTCACCATTATTGCTTTGGTAGTATTTTAAACCTTTTATTTCAATCTTTTCTTGCAGTTCTAAATGTAATTGTATCACATTCCAATGTCTTTTCCGTATGGAAGTGTTTTGATCACTTATAACTGCTTTGATTTATTTTTTTAAGGTAATTTTTATCAGTATTCAGAGCTTTTTACCCTGCTCAGACCTGCACTATATTGGAAATTCTAGGTAAAGATGTAGAGTGTTCTACTGCAGTTACTTCTTCACTAATTAGTTCATAACCTTATCTAAGCAGACACACAGATATGACTAAGAGTGATACATGTCTGGTTTTGGCTTTTTCAGTTACACTATCTACTGTCATGCTGGCGTGCGGAGAGTATTTGTTTTAAACAACTTTACATAAAACAAAACCTCACAGTTAACTTCTTGACTGAAGACCACGATTCACTAGAAAACTAGTTAAAACTGGTTTATATTCAGATCATGCTTTCTGTAGGTGAAATTGTGTCTAAACTTTGTTTTCAAACTAAAAATTAGCAATTATAGTTGAATGAATTTTAAACTCTTCATTTTCTGTTACTATTTCTTATTCCAGAAAAAAAAAGCTGAAAAAACAATCTCAAATGTACAAAGAAGGTTCATCTCAGTAGATACTATTTACTTTTCTCCCTTGAATCTGACAGATGAAGATAAAAATGACAGACTCCCTTTCTCTGCTGGCAACAGAAATCTGTTTTTCACCTTCAAGACACATAACATAAATCCTGTCACTATGAACCTTCATTTATATAACCACTTCTTATCTGTCAGCGGGATGCTTATTGCAGATCAAGAGTTTGACAGATTTCTCGTGTTTATAACCTCATTTCCTAACACGGCATCATCCCAAGTTAAAAGCAAGCTACACACTGTCAATGTTTGTTTAACAGTCACTGCCAAAGTGTCACCATTACTAATTCAGCAGGTGGATGACAACCATGCTCAGAAGCCCAGGCTGGAGTGCTTCCTTATGGGACTTCCATTTAGCCAAGAAAAGCCGCAAAGGAGTCTTCAATATTAGTTAATGGGCCAGTAACAAGGATTCCCAGTTGTCTTTTCCACTAAGCAGCAGAGAGCAGTTTTGGGAACATTTAGGTGCACACTGCTTCACTGCTCATTGTGATAGGAAGGAAGAACTTTTAACAACTCACAAGTTCATCCAACAGTGCTGCCCACAGCGTAGGGCATTGCCACACACTAATTCACTTTTTGCCTGCGAAGGCAAATTAAAATAAAAAATCCAATATCTCCATATACAAAAGGAAGTAAGAGGGAAAATAAAAACATTAAGGCCTATTCTGAGGATTAATTTGTCATTTGTATTGCAAAGCACTTCAAACTCCTCAAATGGAGAGGCTGACAGAAATGCTAAGCATTATTCCCTCATGTGTTAAGTTACAGATAAGCTTCTATTCTTATATTTCTATTCCTCACAGTAGCTTGTAAGCCTCTTTAGTAGTGTATTAAACTATCCAACTAATATTCATCATATGCTGTTCTGGGCATCGTTTGTTAACCAGGGACAGATGTTGCACAGTGCTTCATTCTGTTTCTCATTTTAAAAGGAATCAATTATCCTATTAATTTTGTAATAAGAATTTAATTAAAAGGTAACTAAGGAGAACAGGAAGTTTGCAGGTAAGGTATTTTCTACACTTATTTTATTACTGCATATTTTATTTAATGCATAAGTAAGCAAGAAAAAAGAGACTATTTCATATAAGAAATAACTAATAAGAACAGCAGCCCTCATACTTTGATATGCACCCCAAAAAATTAGTTAATTTGCAAATGATTGTATGACACACCAAACTATTCCATGATAACAAGCTATGTTTTACTCATTTGTCAGGCATACCTCTCACTGCTACAGACACACGAAAAACAAACTATTTCATGTAGCACAGAAGCATCCTATCTGAGATCCTTTCCTTGGCTAATCAAAAACTATGAAGGCAAGAACAGAGTACAATCCTTCCCACAAAGAGCACTGTCCTTGCACCTTCTGTAACCAAAGGTCTGGCTAATTTCAGCCAAATGAAATCATCAATTTCAGAGAAAGAGAAGAAAAAGGTGGTTCAAGAATCTTGCGCATATAGTTACCCAAATCTAATAAAACAGCATTAATGCTACATTGAACCATCCAAAGTAGATTGGTTTTAGCTCAGTTTTAGATTCATTCACTCAGTTCCAGCTTTCACCTAAAGTAAACAAAATAGACATGCAAGAAAACACTATTTCCTTATAAAACTGAGGAGTTTGGATAATTTGTTTTAATTATTATTTTTTTTATTTCCCCTCCCATGTAAGCTAGGATTTGAGTATGTTCTGTAGGCATTTAAATATTTTTTCCCAAAAACATCTGCCTTGAAAGCATCAATTAAAATACTGTGGAACTGCTTTGTCCTCCAGCCCTCAGTTACTGGCGGGCGAACCAACTACACATTCTCAGTAACTACACCAGTAGAAAAAGAAAAGAAAATATAGCTCTGAAGTGTAGCATTATGAAATTGAGCATAGATCCCATTAATGTTGAAGATGTTCTATTTTGAACTTATTTCAGTTGCCATTTATGTCTTTATACATACACACACAAGATGGAAATCCTAAATGAACCGTCCAACTCATCCAGCTACAAACAAAAGAGCAGTCTAAAGAACAAGCTATAGAGCCTCTGTCTAACAACTTAGCAACTGTTACCAAGATCTGCATTTCAGAAAAAAAAAAAAAAAGCCTACAGCCTGTCACTCAAAACCACTGCATTTCTCCCAAGTTGTCTTCTCCAAATGCTTAACAAAAAAGTCAAATGTACCCTTTTAATCTCTGTGATGGACAAATCAGTGATGCTCCAACGTTCTGGATTTTCTTTTCCTAAGGAGAGTCACTGTTAGCTAATTTTTAAAGAACCAAATCACACTGTTACTGACACATCCACTAAAAGAGAAACATCTCACATCATAAGATAATGTGGAAAAACTCAAGTCATTGTTCATTACTGGCAATAACCAGAAAGAAAGCTGAAACATTTTCACTTAAAACAGAAAAGCACTGAAGTGTTGTACAAGAAAATAATGTATTTCTTTGATCTTGTGCAGAATTAGTAGCAGCCTCTGAAGATCATGCACAGTTTGACTAACATCATGCAAGGGAAAGAAAAAAGAAAGCAATTCATGGAATTACTACTCTTATGAAGAATAGTGGTATACATAGACTCTCACTCAGTGTAATTTTTTTCCCCCCTGGTCTACTTAGGACTTGCTACAGTTTCCAAGAACTGCCAAGATGAACAGTGTGAACAGCTAGGCTCCTGGAACTCCATGATACAATCATGCTTTTGTTCTCTATTTTTTTCCTACCGATCTTCAAAAAGTTATTTGATAAGGTTTGCTTCTAATTAGATAATAAATTATTCATGGCATAGACTTGAATCTCCTACTTGTTCATTAGGTACCTGGTGCTCCATAGCCATGTGGCCAGCGAAGTTTCCAATCTCTGCAGGGTAATGCAAATAAAAAAATAAGCACAGTGTTATGCAGTACGACACAGCCACATGAAGTGCTTTAACGTTGAGGTGATTCAAGCTGCTTTTTCAGAGCACAATTAAAAAGCATGAAAATGAAGATGGATTTAAAGAACCAGTTTCTTTTCACACATTTTGAACCTCAGTCTCGCCTTATATGCTTCTAAATTTTACTCTACTGTTAAAGTCAGTAAGTAACAGAGCTTTGGCCACCCTGTTAAATGGAAAGTATCAGTATATCCAGGCCTATCCAGGATGTCTTTGAGACAAAAACCAAAGAGGAACAACAAATAATAAAAAGTAACAACCCTCCAGAAGTTTCTCCCACTTGCAGAATAAGTCTACATTCATCCCATAATCCTGTTTCTCTACCAGGGAATTGGAGTGACAAGACAGTATCCTTAATGGTAAGAAGTCTTAGTTGTGACAGGAATGTCAGACTAGCTCTGAAAGGCAAAATTTCAGATGTACTTCCTAAGAGAAATTTTTCTTTAATTGTATTTTATTTCATTGCATTTGATTGAAGCAAGTACTTCTCTCTCTCTCTCTGTTTTTTTTTTTAATTTTTTTTTCAATTGTAGCTTTTTTCTTAAGGAAGAAAATTAAACAGTGAGCCATGCATTATTAGTAGATTTGGGACCATTACCAACCTAATTAAATGGCTAACAACAGTAAGTAAAAACACAAACCAGTTATAAAAACTATTAGAGTTTCTCAGTTAATGAGAAACTTACTAGAGCTTGATGAGGTCCCTGAATTCACCAAGTGCAGGCCTCTTTGAGCTTTCCGAAATCCCAGGTACTGGCAATAAATCACTCATCCTCATGCCATCAGCTTTTGACAAAAGCCCAGCCCAGCCCAGATCATATCAAATCCTTACCCATGTGTCACTAATTCTCAGCTGTAAGGATTTTTTTCCTCTTCACCCGCCCCAGATGAGTTCTTCCTTTCCACTCCCTTCTCCTCTCTCCAGCATCCAGTTAAAGACACTGAAGTACTCCATGCTAAAGCTCATTATTGCGGCCATGGTGAAACTGCACTTTCAGAAGTCAAACAGCCTGTTCATTGAAAAATATCTACATAGATGAATCAGATACACAGTTGCTGAACGGATCAAGTGCTAAGTCTGCATCATTAACACTATCCTCAGAGAAGTATCTTCAGCCTAATAGCCTGGAATTAGAAGAAACGGATGGGACTGTTTCCCAGCAGCTGAAAACCAGTTACACAGTGGTCAAAAGCAGGTGATACTAATTTGTGACCTTTCCCCTTGCACCCTCCTCTTTTAACATCTTTATTACAAGTTATTAAAACTTGCAGAATGTGATGCACCATTATCAAATTTGCAAGTGGCACCATTTTGGGGTGGAGAAAGGAAATCCCATCTGGGAGTCTGGGCTGTCATTTGCAGAGGCCAAAACAGGTTGGAGACCAGGCCAAAAGGAACTTCATGACATTTAGTGGGGAAAAATGCAAAGTCCATAGTCCCTGCTGATGGTGCAGACTGGGAAGTAGCTCTGTAAGGAAAGTGCTGCGATTCTGCTGCACAGGTAGCTGCACACATGCCTGGGCAGAAGAACAGGACACAGCTCATCCATCAGAGGATGGGATTACCCTCCCATTTTCAGTGCTCATGAAACCACATCTCGATGCTGCATCCAGTTTTTGGCCTCCCAGTACAGAAAAGGTATCAATAAACAACTGGAGCAGTTGTGCTGGAGCAGAGGCTGAGGCATGGGCTGGCTCAGCCTGAGGGGAGACGGCTCCAAGGGTGCCAACAGCAGCCCTGGTACCTGTGGGAAGGTGGTCGAGAAGAGAGAGAGACATACACAGGGAGCATTTGCTGGACCAGAGAGGTTCAGGTGGTGCACAAGGGAATAGCTTTCCCCTGGGGCCAGGGAGGCAGAGGTGTGCACCCAGGGAGATAGTACCAGCTCTGTCCTGGGGGATTCCAGCACTGAAGGGGCACAGACCTCAGCAGCCCTGTCTGACCTTGGTGCTGAACGTGCTGAGGCAGGGCCAGATCCAGGACCTTCTTATACCCACAGACCAAGTTATCCTGCAATCCAACTGAATTCAGTAAGGATTGCACATATTTACCTACTTTTTACAGGGCCAGTAAATTGACTTGCTTCTCACAATCAACAACAAGGACGCAACTCAAATTTCAGCCCAAGATAGTGGCCATTTAAAACATTCTGGATGAGAATTGTGAATTGTTCAAGTCTTTCCCCACCCTTCAGAAATATTTCAAGGTATTTTCTGTATTGAATAAAATGCATCTACAAATTCATGATTTCTGCCCATTTCATATTTACATCTACTTATCTTAGTCACGATTGATCAAACAGCTTTCCCAGGGCTGCATTTGATGTCAGAAAAAAATACTTTCAGGTATATTTATTCCTGCAGCCTTCAAATTATCTCCAGGAAACTTGAGCCACATTGTAGCAAATTTTCTGAGGTGAAAATTTCTTGTTGTACATTAGTCATCACACCTCCCTGTACAAACAGTGAAATAATAACCACCAAAGAGAAAATGTGTATCAGTTATTTTTCTTCAGCAATTTTATCACAGCATTTGAAACTGATATTGTAAGCCTAAACATTACCATTCTTTGGGTGGCATTTGTGTTTTTCTCTTGAAACATTTAAAACATTTATTTGATTACCCGGCCTGTGGATCCTGACACAATCAGTGCTGGTCAAGTACCCCAAATACATGACACTTGGTCCTTACACCTCTTGCTTAATTCCCCTACCACAGTATATACATGTTACAGAACAGTGACTGGATTTGTAAATTAGCCTTCCAGTTCACATAAACACTGGAAAACATCTGCAAAAAAAGTAGTAACACACTTCCCCATGCCCAACAGATACCTACTGGTATCTATAATTTCCTTCAGTCAAGCTGGAGTAAGGATGACAGCTTGGAAATGATGCCTTTGTACTGAAAAGTACACCTATGCCATGAATCCTTTTGTGGAAGGATACAGTTTAATAACAAACTTTAAAAGCTATACAAATCTGCTTTTATGTACAAAAATTAATTTAACCCTTAGGTAGTATCTCTTCCAGTGCTATACACAGCATATTAGTTCTTTACACAATAATTTTCTTATGTATCCAAATGTTCCTCAGCAAGAAGCAGTTATAAATGATATAGTAAAGTATAATATTGTTAACAGTTCATCAGCTCCAGGTGCATTTGAGAACAGCTGTCACAGGCTTACAGAGAATATCTGTGCTCATGTTTTCATGAGAAGCAAAAGAAATCAGATGCTCAGTTGTACAAGAAAATGAATGAAAAACCATAAAATCACTAAGAAATAAAAACAGCCATGAGGGATACTAGTGGTCTGTTCCAAACACCTCCTGGTAGCAGAGGATACAGAAGAAAAAGAAAGGATTCAATTAAGAGGCATGAAAATATTTTCGTCAATGGAAAGGCTGAAAAAATAGCTCTGTTTATCTGTAAATGGACAAAAGGAGAACAAGATAAAAATAAAGCCATACAAAAAGTAAGGGCTGCTCCTGAACATCTTCGTAAAAGACAAAAGGAGAAAATGAAGCATGAGAACATTAGGTTTGTTACTGAAAAGGCAAACACTCAAGAATCCTTGCCAGAAGATACAGTGACAACCTAACAGGATGCTGAAGGATGTGAGAGAGCAGATGGTCATAGTGGCCCAAACCTCATACTGCATTTTCTAAACTGTTAACAAAAAGTGCTTCAAATGCTTTACAGTTTTCACACTGTAAAATGGAATAAATGGAACATAATTTCAGTTTGCATTATCCATAACACAACTAATGGCATGATGACTGTTAAGCACTGCACTGTTATCAGGAAACACCTTCTACCCGATGCACCCAGTAAAGACTTATTACAGAACCATAGAATTCTTTAGGTTGGAAAAAACCTTTAAGGATGAACCATTAACTCAGCACTGCCAAGGCCACCAATAAAACACGTCCTCAAGCACCACATTTACGTGTCTTTTAAATACCTCCAGGGACAGTGACTCAACCTGGGCAGCCTGTGCCAATGTTTGACAACACTTTTTGTGAAGAAATTCTTCCTAATATCCAACCTAAACCTCCCATGGCACAACTTGACACCACTTCCTCTTGTCCTATTGCTTGTTACCTGGGGAAGAGACCAACTCCCACCTCACTACAACCTCCTTTCAGGCAGTTGCAGAAAGCAGTAAGGTCTGAGTCTTCTTTTCTCCAGGCTAAACAACCCCAGCTCCCACAATGGGCAAAAATTTTAGCTTTTCACTTCCATCTAAACTTACGGTTTCTCAGCATGTATGGTGCCTCACACAAACACATAAAGTATCATAAAAAATATAGAAAGTGGGATGCTCCTCCATAATACAATGCATTCAAACAACTACCAGAAATTTCTGTCCCTTCTAGCTACAGAGTTAACAGATCTGAAAGCTTGGAGAAATGAAAGACTGTGGATGGGATATATTTTCCAGCACACACTACTCCTTTCTTTTAATTCTCCTGCTTTTTTCAGGTAGGTATGTAAAACCATGCAAGTCTCCCAGATCAGATCTGTTGATTCTTCACTTGTATTTCAAGTTCCCCTAAGGAAATCAATCAAAGTATTTAATGTACTTAAAACTACAACACAGAAGAGACAAAGTCTTCACTCTCCTTCAAGCTGTTTTGGACTGTTCAGCCTGAAGCTGGAACTTTAGGGGCTTGGAACTAGACAATCTTTAAGGTCCCTTGCAACCCAAGCCGTCCTACAAAAATAATCTAGCAAGTTTGCTACAGCTGTTTCTAAGAAATACCTCAAAGATAAGCACAATTTTGTGGCAAAAGGGAAAACAGAACATCCAAATTATCATAATTGAAAAGAAATAACACCTAGGTCAAGCCACCAAGCTACAGAATGTCTGGTGGAATAGAGCTGGTGGTGAAGTTCCCTGTCAAAATGCACTTGTCCATGTTTAAAAACAGCTCCCCCTCAACCCACGAAAACCAAACAACCAAACAAACATACACAAACAAAGAACACATCAACTTCACTTACTCTGGACAGAAAGCTGAATTTGACAAGTCCCTTCCAGGCAGGCTGATGGCTGAGGAGCAGAGCAGGCAGGGACTGAGCTTTCCCTGCAACCTACTTGACAGATCCTGTCAGTTTTCATTTCTGGCTTACCAGCTGCCCATGAGCAAATTTTGTAAATTCTGAAGACTCTATTTTTTGAAATAAATAAATTGTTGTTTTGTCTCACATTTCTTCCCTAAATCTCAATTTTTTTCCACAAGAAATGTTCTCTATGTAGCTGTGGGCTTGATCCCATTTCCAAGTCTACCCTTTTCCAGTTAGCAAGTCCCCTAATCCCCAGTGCAAACAGCTGCAGTTATGCAGACAGAAAGACTTTAGGAAACCCACAGCTATGTCTATAGTTATGTAAACATTGAGGTATGTGTAAACTATATTATTCTGCAACCTTTTCTGGGGTACAGACACAAAGAATTACAGATTGCAAGACTTCCTGTATGTCAGGGTAAAACACAAATGGCACTGCCAAGTGCCAAGTGCCAAGATAACACCAGCACCAAGTGCGAGATGCTGCAGATAACAGTGGAGGAGCAGCCTGCATGGAGATGGCTCACTGTCCTGTGGCACCACCCACAAGAAAGCAACAGGAGAAAGGCAGGCACAAGAGATAACAGAAGAGTGCTAGCTTTTAACAGAATTGAATAAAGGAAAACTGGTCTGAGATGTGTAATTGGGAAGCGATGAGAATGATACACTGAAAGAACTTGGAAAGGGAAAAATGGGAGAAGCGAACGCAAGGGGAGACAAACCAGGCATTTGAGGGCACATTATCAATGCAGTGCAGGGGAACTTTGATGCTCTCCTTCCTGCGTGTGAGGAAACAGCTGGAGGGGACCTTCTGATATCCTAACAACTTGCAGGATGGAGCAGACCTTTACCCATGTTTATAGCTCCTTAACTGAGCACTTGGGTAATATTAATGTAATTCTATTTACGACACTTAGGAATTCTGTTTGTGCCATTCTAAAGCAGTGCCAATATCTTTCTTCAGGACTTTTTTCATGGTTGTTCCTGTCTCAAAAACAGATTTCTCTCAGCACAAGCCAAAAACAACCAGGCAACAACCACTCTAGCTCTCAGAAGATACTCAACACAAAAAATAACTGCCAGATGAGAGTCTAAAAGGCTTAACTACTACAGTTTCCTATTCCGAACAAAATCTTATGAACAGTACAAGCAAACACTTCCTATGAGTAATAGGAGTGTTCAGAGCTTGAGTCAGAGATTTTCAGAGCCAGATGTGATGCTTGTATGATTAAAAATGCCCAGCAGAGTTTTCTTTCATGAAATGACTCAACTGTTTTCTGAACTTGTGTAAATTTTTTATATTCACAGCATCCTGCAGAAAGAGCTCTACAGCTCTGCAACATAATGTGCAAAGAACAGGTTTGTTCTGATTTTATGACCTAGTAGTTTCATTTGATGTGCCTTATATTCAACAAACAGGAATATTTCTGAGAATAGGTGCAAACAACACCACTAAATACACTGTAAAAATTGATGTCTTGCTATTACCTCCTCCCAATTACAGTACTTTTCAGGAAAACACTGACTCTATTTAATCTTAAAATTTTCAAACAAAGTATGCTTTTATTATGTATTTTGGTAAAGATCGTTGTAGGGGAGAATAGACTTGAAAGTCTATTTGTGTAATTTACTTTCCTTCTAATTTCCTACTATTTTTGTATTAGAAGGCGCTAACATGCTTCAAATCTGCCTTAGTTCCTGCATTCTAAAATGGGGAAGCAATTCTGATCTTCTCTGAAATGCTTCACTAGACCCACCCACAAAAACCTTATATAAAATATTCATGTGTTATCATAGCATCCAGTTTCTATACCATGTTCATTAGCAGCAATTTTTGACTCATACTGATGTGCAGGTTACCTGCCTATGATCTCAGTCTCCATACACTTACTGATTTTGGAATCAAATTACAGGAATTCAGAGCTTTTTTCAGGATTCAAATATAACATTTAGCAGGTTAAACTAACAAGCCTTAGAGATGACAGTGTAGGAAAAAAGAGGTTTCAGTTCTTCTAAGAATATTACATTTCTCTAGAACTACACATTGTTCCCTTTTTGAGCACAGAGTTGAACACACGAGCTGTTTAGACAGCTTCTTACAGTCTTTTCTCTAAACTGCAACATGTTTCAGTCACAGAACTTATTCTTTCACATCACCTTTCGTCAAAATGAAAGGGGAAGAAATAGTTAGTCTAATACGACATTTTCACAAAAATGTGAAATGTTTTACTCTGACATCAAAGAATTTGAGAAAGACTTTTCATTTCTTCCAAACACTCTTCTGCTGCTGTGCTTGAGACTATCACAGTAAAACTACGTTCGTTTTTCTCTCTCCTATGTTTCCATTCTGTAATGATGACTTGAGAAGAAAACTCACAAAAAACCCTTTCTGACACATCCCTAAGTCCGTCTTGTTTGCTCAATTTCACAAAATGCTGAATCATATTTTCCACATGCACAGGAGATGATTGACCACACAGAGAGAGCTCATCTGAACATCGTGATTTGGATCTGTAATAGCAACCTTTTTAGTTTGTTTAAGTTTGTTTTAAAACCAGGACACATTAGGAGGTTCTGACCTCACTTATGTATCCCAGTTGTTTCCTGTTAATCATAACAAGCAAGCCTCATCATCCTGTGCCAAACACATGGAATAGAAAACCTTTGTTGGTGCCCTTATTTTGGTTGGGATGGAGTTAATTTTCTTCCTAGTAGCTGGTACAGTACTGAGTGCTGAGTTTGGGATTCAGTATGAGAATAATGTTGATAACATACTGATGTTTTAGTTGTTGCTAAGTGGTGCTTATCCAAGTCAAGGACTTTTCAAGTATCCCAAGCTCTGACAGCAGGCACACAAGAAGCCATGAGGGAGCATGGCCAGGACAGCTGACTGAACTGGACAAAGGAATATTCCATGCCATAGAATGTCATTCTCTGTACATAAACTGGAGCAGTCTGTTCCTGAAGGACTGCACCCTGTGGAGGAGACCCGTGCTGAAGCAGTTCGTGAAGAACTGCAGTCCACGGGAAGGACTCATGCTGGAGAAGTTTGGGAAGGACTGTCTCTTGTTGGAGGGACCCCAATCTGGAGCAGGGAAAGAGTCTGAGTAGCCCTCCGTCTGACGAGGAAGCAGCAGCAGAGACAACATGTGATGAACCGACCACAGCCCCCATTCACTGTCCCCCTCCACAGCTGTGGGAGTAGAAGGTAAAGAAAATTAGAAGGGAAGTCGACCTCAAGAAGAAAAAAGGAGTGGGGGAAAGATGTTCCAAGATTTTGTTTTATTTCTCATTACTCTGCTCAGATTTGATTTCCCCATATTGAGTCTGTCTTGCCCATGATGGTAACTGGTGAGTGATCTCTCCCTGTTCTTATCTCCACCCATAAGCCTTTCATTATATTCTCTCACCTGTTCAGCTGAGGAGGGGAGAGATTGAGCAGCTTTAGTGGGCACTTGACTTCCAGCCAGGTCAACCCAACACACTAGGTTAACCATATTTGCAAACTTCTAGCTGACATGGTTAACTGAGAGTTAAAAATTTACCTGCACTAGTGAAGGAAGGAGATGAAATGCTGATGTGTATATTGAAGTGGAAATCTTATTGTCCCATCTGTCAGTCCTAAAAACAAACAAGCCAACTCTATCACTGCCTGAACAGAAGAGACTCATTTCCTTCCATTCTACTTTTACCCATTAATAGACTATATTCTTTTAAGGCCGTCATTTCTTTAAGGAAAAAAAAAACCCAACAGCTTTGAGCTTAGTCCTTTTACCCGTACTAGCACAGTAGCTTTGACAAAAGCTACGAGGCAGTGTGTTCTAGTCAGCTACTGACTCTGAAACAGGGCACTAACCACTGCTCCAGCTATATCAAAGTGGACCCCTCCAGAAGTGTCACACCAGTCAGGGCCCACAGCTGCAGTGCAGAAGCCTGGAGCTTTTCACATTCCATTCAAGAGCAGTGATACGTGGCAGGAAAGCCTTTGGGCTGTACAATACAGGAAAGAAGGCTTTGCTCTGGTGCATGGTGCTACTGGAACTGGTCTCAAATCAGGACCTCTGGCCAAAGACTAAAATTCAGAGAGCTGGTTGCACAAACACATCACTGGAATTAAAATATGCAGCAGCTCACACTTTCAATTTCTCTAGCTGTCTTCATGCCTGCCTTACATATGATGCTACTGCAACTTGCTAATAATAGGTAAAAAACAGATGCCAGAGCAAGAAAGTATTAAGTTTAAATAGTGAGCAAGTATTTTACATTTTTTTGAGGAAGTTTTAAAGTCAGCATAAAAAGTCAACAATGCCTGCTGGTGCAAGCTAGTGCTGTAATCAGACTACAGACTAAACCCAAGGCAGTGTCAAGTAGAATGAAAAAAAAAGGGTCTACAAGAGAAGCAACACATCAGAAATATATCCGCATTTAAAGTCTCCTGATGGTATTAAGTAAACTCAAATTCAAAAATTACAGTCTTCCAAAACACATGAGCTGAAAAACTTGTTTAATATTTGAAGTCTGGTGCTTTTTTTTCATTGATTTTAGGAGAAATTGCTTCCTGCTGTCTTTCTGAAGAACCACAGTCCGTATGGAGCAGCATTTGCCATGTTTGAAACTGACAGATACAGCCACAAAGGGAGGAAACCCACTCTCACTGCAGTGCTCTGATTTTTCCGCTGTTTCCATTCTCAAAACTAATGAAGGGATACTAGAAATCTTTAAAAAAGCATTAGGAAATGCCAGTTCCATGCCATCATGTCAGAGTTACCTTAAAAGCTAGATAGTGGGAGAGTTTAATCCCCCACCCCAGCTAGAAGGATCTTTCGGTGGTTCCATCTTTGTACACTAATACTCTTCTACTGTAATCATTTGTTCATGCAAGGTATGTTTTTTACAGATCAAAGTGAACTACAGTTTTAGTTAGCTTGGCTTTCATCCACATTTCAAAGTAAATAAAGAAATATATGTTCAACCAAACCTTCGAGGAAGAGTACAAATATTCCACAATTCTCATTCACTTTCAGAAACATTTGCCCCCTGCAGTCTAAAAGCCTTAGCACCAAGTACACATACATCTCTTCCATGAACAACACAAGCACACACACTCTGCCTTCAGGGGAAAAAGATTTTTTGGTGGCAAGGTGTGTGCCCAAAAAAGCAGTGTTTTTTTGGTGAATTTGCTTCCAGCTCATATCTGGCAGAGCCATGGCTGGTTAGAATATCAAGCACAGTGCCGAAGTCCAACGGAGAATGAAAGGAATGTGAGTTTGTGCTGATCAATGGGAAGTAGTTGATTGTACAGATCTTGAAAGGTTCTGAAGATGAAAAATAATTTTTTTCCTCACAAGACATATTTTCAATATCTTTCTGTAGAAACAGAATCAAGTACATTTAGAGATAGATGCTAAAAAAAATTAAATTCTGCTAGAAAAAGAACTCAAATTATTTCTAAATCCTGGAGGTATTACTGAGGTCATAGCTACTTCAGCATCACCAACCATATCACAAAAGCAGGAGAGCATTAAGGAAACTGAGTGTGTCCCAAAGAGAGAGAGTTTAACTATGTGGACTAATTGTTATCAAATTCCTTGTATAAAAAGCTGATTGAGAACTGCTGATAAGAATTTTCAGTAAAAGAGTGAATAAAATTTATTTTTATGCACATTGTGACTTGCAAGCAAATACTGTTCTCATCCAAAGAGATCTATAGTTAGTTAGTAATAGTACTTTCAAAGATCAAAAGATCAAAAATGTTCTTTATGCCCAGCAGTCCAAAGGGCAAAAGGCAAAATATATGAATAACACAACATTTAATCAGAGTTCATACAATAATCAAAAGTACACCTTTATATACAGCTACACATTAAGTTTCAAGAACTACCTTTCAACATCTGAGCTGTCAAACACTTTGTCCCTACCCACAAGCCAAAAAAAGGGCCTTTCACAGGTTTCAGACTCATACACAAGCAGAAAAGGCTGTCAAATATTCATGCCATAGAAAAGTATGCTCTATAAAAAATACAGTTTGGTTCTACTTCTTTGGCAATAATTCCAAATATGAAGGAATAAGCATTTTCTTTAGACTTTTTTCCTTAACACACACATACATATTCATATATCCATACACATACAAATCTTATTCCACTTCACTCCAAACACTCTTTCATGTGCTAGTTTCTTTGGTTAAATGAGTCACATTCATGATGTTCCTAGTTATTCATTTTCAAACAAAAGATGAGCAAGTTTTCCTTTTCCCATCAGAAAAATTTCTCTCCTCCTTCTATACAACATCTTTGAGGAATTTAGACAAGTTCTTAACAATTTTAAGGAAAAAACTGAAGTTGAAATTTGAGTAGGATTAGGGGGGAGGAACGTGGTAGTGCTAGAAGATACGGCATGTAACATACTCCCTCGTTTTGATTACAGCATGTACAATACCACCCAGGATGCTTCCTATAAACAGCATATTTAAACCACACTATTACAGTACAGCAGAAATATCCAAGATAAATTATGAATCAGTTATTTTCTTTCAGATAATAGCACATCCACAGCCTGCAAAAGTTCTCCACATAACACAGTCTAAGGGCAACATGAAGTAACCAACATGAAGTTACCAAGCACAAGAGAATCATTATTGGTGACGCTGCAGTAAAATCAGCCCCAAAGTTCTTGGGGAAATGTTTCTCTATGTGGACATATGGTAGGGCTGGTAAAATAGACACTAAGTGTGTTTGACATTGAGGCAGCTGATCACATCTCCATTTATGTACACTGCAGTGTTCACATGAACACAGAGGACTTTTAAAGCTGTTTTTGAGACTTGTCTTTGACATCAGCTGCTGGTCCTCTTCCTTCCATAGAAAATGAAGCATACACATTTTTCAAAGAGTGGTATGAATCTGAAATGGGAAAGCCTCCTCATGAAAAATAAAGAATAGAACGGGCATCACAAAAATACTGTGTTCAAACAAAAGGGAAGAAAAAACTCAACAAAATCCCCCCATCAGAGAACACGGGAAAGAGTAATTAGCACACCACAAAGCTATTGCAGAGGCATACTGAAATGAACACATGTAATACTTTGCAGTGCACTATTCTGTGTTTAAAATAACTTCATTAATAGTTGTATTCTTCTAGGTTCTTATGATTCAGGCTACAGCTTACAAAAAAAGTGTTTTCTCAATGCCCAGCACATACATATCAGAATATAAATCTAAAAGTTTCTTTTCATATGCAAGAGACCCAAGTGGTGTGACTTAAATAGCTTAGACTACAGGATCAGCTTTACTTAGGAAAATGCTGAATTTTTACTTCAAGTCACTGATCAAAAACGTAAATGGAGGTGTACAGCCATTGGTCATGCTTTGGATTCCTCAACAGCATCCAAAATGTCATCAAGAAAGTAAGTTATGAAACCTCCATACTTGGGCACAGTAGAAAACACAAAGAAAAAAAAAGTCCAATGAAAGTTAAAACAAGCATAACTCCTTCACAAAACCTGGCTCTTTCCTCAAACTTACTCAGTTCACACCACAAGTACTCATGTAGGTTTTACAGCTAACTTTTCATACTTTAAGGACCAAATAAAAACTATAGGTGGTTACTGTTCCTATAACATAAGATCATAAAGTTAGGGCCAAACAACTTGTTGCCAACAAGGATCACAAAATTAAGGCAAAAGGAAGGTTATATAGTCCCTGCTATAGATGGAAAGAGCTTTGCTTCTCACATCACTAATCAAAATAGGCACATCAAATTGAAGGGATGCTCATGTATCTCTGTAATGCTGGAAACCAACCCTTTTAGAAATGAGTAGTGGGTCTGGACATGGAGTACAAGGCAGGGTAAAGAAAGACTTCATTTTCAAAACCAAGCTTCTGTAAAGCCAGACCCCTTTGTGATGTCAAAAGTGACAGAAAATCAAATACTGAGGAGCTGTACTCCCCTGAATTGGTGGTGCAGTTCAATAGTACAACCCTACTGCAAAAATATTTACAGTTCCTGCTGTAAACCCCATAATAAGTCCATAAAACATATGAAAAATTAATAAAAAAGACATATTTGTAAGCTTAGACCCCTAAGAAAGAAATCAGACAGAACTGTGCTTTAAATCTAATTTAATGGTATCCATTTCTGCTACAATACAAACTCCAAAACTACCAACTTTGAAATGACACCGTATTAGCTTTCATGTCCTTAGTTTCAAAATTGCAATGTATGAACATCAGCTGACTGATGCTTTGTTCAGAGGCAGGGAGGGGAAAGACACTTCAAAATTCTTCAATGATATCACCTAGTCCGTGTCAGTATTCTAGTCACTCATTTACAGCAACAAAAGTGGCAAAGCTGCAGCTAGGACTTTTGTTTTCCATCAACAGCTCGTATTTCAAAAATTCTAATGGGAATTCCCTATATCAACCAAATCTCTTTGTCCAGTAAACATTTCCTCATTTTTTAAATAAAAAAATACCTGCTGAGCTAACATACAGTTGCCTGCTGGAGTTCCCCAAGGAAACTGAGGGAGGCAACATAAATGCAAAATAGCCATGAAAGGCTGCATGCCATTGCAAGGCCTCTCTGCATCGCCTTTGAAAGGTCAGAGTAACCAAGTGAGGTCCCTGGGAAGTGAGGAAAAGAGCAAGAAGGAAGATCCAGGGAACTACAAGGCAGACAGCCTTATTTCAAACCTTTGGAAGAAGATGGAGCAAAACCTCTTTGACTCTCTCTCTAGGAACATCACTGAACAACAGAGCAATCACTCCCTCCCAACTATGTGTGTAACACCAAACTTCAGCAATCAAGAAGCTGGATGGTAGGGATCCCACCTGAAGGGCCTCAGCCAATGGGAGGGCTGAGCTGACAAGCCTCTTGAAACCGAATAAAAGCAAATGCAAAAACCTTATACTTAAGTACATGTCAGGAACTTACAAGCTAGAAAACAGCTTAGGAACAAATATCCTGGGGGTTCTGGTGAATAACCCATGGAACACAAACAAACAAGGCATCCTTGCAATGATGCAAGCGAGCCATAGACTGGGCTGCATTAACAGCATTGCATGCTAGTGGTGGGAAGCAATCAACACCTTCTACGTGACCTTCCTGATGCTTCAAATTGAAGCCCTTGGTTTTCAGCTCCTTTGTACCAATTAGAGATTTTTTTAAAAATAATGGTGAACACACGACCTAGGAGAAGAGGTAGATGGAGCTGGCTTTGCTCGGACTAGAGAAAAAAGGTTTCTTAGTGACTTAGGGGGTACCCATGGAGAAAAGATAGCCAAGATCTCAGTAGGACACAATGACAGGAATAAAGGCAATGTCACCAGCTGCAGCATGAGAAATTCTAAATAGACACAATAATAAGTCAGAAAACCTGCATAAGGGTCTTTGGACACTGGAATATGTTTGTCCAGAGGGGCTACAGAATTTCCCTCTGCATAGGTCTTCCACACTTTGGTGCACAAGACTGAGCACCTCGATTTAATTTTGAAGTCAGCTCTACTCTAAGCAAGAGGTCTCTAGAGGTCCAGTGGTAAGCCAAAACCTCTCTCCTTTTCAAAACCAAAATTCTATGGTAAGCAGTAGGTTGGCAAAAAGAACAAATAGGACTAGGGTGTGCATAAAATGCAGACCAACCAAGTCTCCATAACTCTTTCCAGTGATAAGGCTGCATAAGGAAACTGCTTCCAAGAAGTCTGAAAACTTTGAGAGCACGTACTTTCTGCAAGGTTTAGATTTATATAACAAAAAATAACTTGAGCAAAACTGACTATTGAAATACAAGGATTTCTTTGCTCCATCCTAATTTTGCTTGCAGCATATGTATAATTATATTTTCAGTTTAGATGATTATTTGTAAAACAAAACAAAACCTATGCCTTTTCCTTTGTTCAAGGTGTTTATTCAGATCGGAGCTTGCCCCGAACAGACTGCATCCTCAGCTACAGGCTACATACAACAGACTAATTGTACAACATATTTGACTTTTATGTAAAACATACATGTGGAGAGAGATACAAATACATCTGTCAATATATGAGTACAATTTTTTTTTTTTTTAAGAAACTCCATAAAGAGGTATGCAGGCTTTTCTTCAGAAAGGTCATTTCTTTCAAGAAATGCCCTTCTTGATGCGTGATGTCACATCAGCCCCTGACAAGATCACACACATTTCTACGAACAGTCAGTTCAGGTTCAGTGCCATGCTTACTCCAGAGCTTTACAGAATAAGGCATAAAAATATCAGTCAACTTGCAGTTTGTCTTTACACGGCACAGTTTTCCTGTGGTAATTCTTCAGATGATCTCACCAGAACAAAGAAAGCAGCATGCAGTTTTGAAGTATTGACCTTTTCAATATGTGATATGTATAACACTTCAACTCTCTAAATTGTAATTAGTTTTTCTGTTGCATGATGGCGATGGTGGGGACAGAAATCCATTACTGCAAATGATTAACATCTATTTCTCTTCTTTAAGGTTTCAAGAATCTAATATTACTACCTAGGTCCAACACAGAATTAAAAGTGCAATTCTCAAAATCACAGATGGGTGGAGAACTGCAACCACAGTAGCAAGCAAGAGATTTCCCTACAGACAGTAGTATGGGCAAAGATTTATCATCAGTACCACCATTCAGTGCACCAACAGATGTCAGTGCTCAAAGGCAGTGAGAAAACTGACAGTGGAGTTAAAGACTGGGTCTGCATCTGCATGTATCTATCAGTGAATAGTAAAACTACTATCTCCTTAAGCACTATGCTTCGAAAGCAACATTTATTTTTTTTAGCTTGGTATTCTTTTACACAATCTACTTCCTATTTCTTTGGACAAAAGCAGTCCGTGAACAAAAGAAATTTCAAAAGGCACAAAGATTTATATTAAGCAGTGAACTAAGCAAAAGAAAAATATGCAGATAATTTAAAACAATAGCCTCACAGTGGTCTGAATACTAATTAAAGAAGCAAGTCACATTAATCTAATGCAATTTTATGCAATGTTTTAAGAGCAGATATGGCTTTTAATAAATAATTGAAAAAGAGGGTTTATGTTGCCAAGCAATAAGATCACCCCTACACAAGTGAGATGACATAAAATTCTGGAAATCAATTATCAGACATTCTTTCCTTTCTACTTTATTCGTGTAAAAAATACACAATACTGTCTCTACGCTAAATGCCAGCAATATGTATCTTCACATGAGAAGTGCAAAGCTGCATCCTTTTACATTAACACTTCAACTACTGTTTCAATCCAGCATCAGAGAAAAAAAGCTGATCCTTCTGAAATAAATTTTGAGATGCACACAAAGTCTTGTAACAGCCAGATGTTTCATAGTCATCAGCTCATTCATTGCACAGAATCATTTTGGTCCTTTGCTCAGTATTGCCGACCACCTCTTCCGATCTTCAACTATTTTCTTACCTGACTAGAGATTTGCCTTTAAGAGAACGGGCCCATGTTTCATGAAGTCAGACTTGCTGTATTCCCAAAAGAATTTAAAAGCCAAGGTACATATAGCTTCCAAGAAAGAGTGGGAGGACAAATGAAAATAGATTTTACACTTGTAGTTACCTTTGCATAAGTGACTGCATACCTCAGTGTTCCCACAAGGGCTGTGAATGTTTAACAGTTATAAGAATGTAACAGCAGGTTATATGCTCACCCAATCTGTTTGAAAAGCTTTTAAAATCAGAAGCATCAGAATGAGCAATACCTGTATCTTCATAAACACCAGCTATAAAATCCAATCAGCTTACTGCAAGCAGTTATAGCAAGTTGTCATATTATTTCATACAAACCTTTCTTGTTACAACAGAGTTCAAACTGAAGATTTCAAGGAGTAAGAAAGGCAAACTGAATTTTACTACTCTATGAGCCTTCCTTCAAAACAGCACTTAAGTATTGCTTAAAAAGCTTACAGATAGCGACCTAAACAGAGAAACAGGAAACCTCAGGTTAAGCCTTCCCCGGAAACAAAACAATGCATTTAGCAGCAGTTTAGTGGTAAACCACAGCTGCCCATGTGCAGCCATGAATCAGACTTCAAAATCCAGGTTTAAACTGACCCTAAAGAGCTGACATGTCTAGACCACAGACATGCAGCACGGCTAGGAGAGAATACAGCCTCCATCCAGGACACAGCAACAGTCCCTGGTTTAGTGGGACACAACCAAACAGGATCCAGGTATTTAAGTTCTGCTCTGAAACCTGTCATACCGTGCAATCCTGTACAAGTCAATGGACTGCTCTCACCCCTGGAAAACAAAACTGCTTCCTCTCAACAGTAAAGTCTTCTGGACTCTGCAGGCAAGGCTGCCAAGCACTGTGATAAAACAGCGGCTTAACCACAGTTCTGTAAAAGGTTTCATTTAATCTGGTTCAGGTAAGCATGCACTTCATTACTCACCAATTTTGTTTTCATGACAGACTTGTAGACACAATTAGAGAGACTCAAGGCAGAAAAACAGAGATGCTTCTTAGAAGCGTGAACACACTCTTTATATGACATACTTAAACCCAAACAACCAAGTGGGAAAAAACCCCAAAACCACACACCAAAAAAACCCCACCAAAAAACAAACAAACAACAACAAAAAAACCAAACAAACAAACAAAACCAAAAAAACCCCAAACAAACAAACGATGCCTGCTAGCACTTGGACTTAAGAAATAACTCAGAAGCAGTTAATCAGGGTGAGATAAGGAAAGGGTTTACTGTACCAAGGCAATAGTTGTTACAAGATGCGCGCGCTTGAATACAGTTGTATCACATCTTTTAAAATACTATCCGTCCAATCTTAAGTGTGTCTGCCCCGTAGCCTTTGCTCTGGTCCACCTCTTGAGCTACCCCCAGAGAATTGAGTCTTGGGGCGTTTTGGGACCACCTCTTCATCACCATCACCATCTTCAGAGCACAAAGGGTACATAGTTACTTAGTTTTGTTACTCCGTTTTGTTGTTCAGGCCCCGATATGGCTGTTCCCAAACAGCCTAGGCCTTGCCTTGACAAGAGACTAAACATTTCTACTGAATTCAGGGGTAGATTTGATATGGGGAGCATAGAAAGGGTAAGAGGGTTGAGGAATGTATAACTACTTGTACTACAGGGTAAGGGAACAAGGGCTGCTGCTTTTAAAATCTACTACTTATAAAACTTATAAAGCTTACAAAAAATTAGAAAAATAAAAAAACTATTAGGGCTTAAGGCATCACAAACAAAAACACAAAAAAAAACCCTCAAAACACCTAACATTTTTGTGGATAAAGAAGATTTTCACACAAAAGGAATCAGCCTATTGAGTATCTGGTACATTGCCCATATTGCTTAATTCATAGCCTGCCGCTTCTAACCAATTATTTTCCTCATTTGTAAAATGACTTCTTTAAATAACTTATAAGTAGACCACAAAATCCTTTAAAACTGAATGTCTAAACCATGCTTTACACAGAGACACATTTGAATAGTTGAGTTTCTTCCCAAAAAGGCACACAACCAGAGTGTTTCATTTTCTCTGTACCACCTCAGGTGGCACTTTATTGCCAGAGTAAGTGCTGCACTGTTAAGACAGTGCAAACACTGAATCAAAGCCACTTTCCTGAAGTATTACGCTTACTCTGCCAAGGGAGATAGGAAGACAAACTTATAATTTGTAAATAAAGGAAGTATCATCAAGATATTATCTTGAAGATGGAAACCACAGACATTTACACCTATGCTGGGTCCCCAGGCTAGAAAAAACACCCCAACCCAACTGAAGAGGAAGTTCACACAGTCAATAATCCTTACGGCAGTATGTTTCAGACAGCTTTAAGAAAAGGTTTGTCCATCCAACAGTCATACAAGTCCTGTAAGGATGTGAATCACCTTCCACAAGAAGAGATGTCTCCTGTCTCTCTGTGATTTCCTTTTCATAAAGTCCTGTGCTTTCATTAACATCCAAAGAAGGTATCAAAGCCTGTCTGCCTACCACTCTTATTTTCCCTCTGAATGAGATAAGACCTTTTTTGGTCTTAATGGTAGATTTTAATAAACAGGTGGAATTTTTCTGCTTCAGTTTGCCCACAGCACAGAACTACAGCCTTAAGCAATTGTACTCACCAACATTATGATTTCTTATATTTCTTTATATTAAATGGCTGCCACAGGCTGCTATACTAGCATTAAACCCAAAATCATCACCATGAGAATATAACTTTTGCCAAAGCACAGGAGACATTCTATTTTAAGCTTTACCTTGCGTCTTTACATCACCTTACTTAGTTCTCAAGAAAAGAGTCCTGTGTGTCTGGAATTTACATTTTGCCTTTCCATAAAGTTAAAGAATTAATCATGTGCTTGATTTTCTGTGAAAGCCAGATGTTTTCCACTGAATATTTAAAGCCTTTTCATTTTCCTCACAATTCCAAGGATCCAGTTACATAAGACATTCAGTTAGTTTCCACAAATTTACCTGTTGAGAATGCAGACCAAGTCTGAATGTAGGAAAATTAAATATTCTTCTTAGCTCACAGAAAACAGGTTTAAGAAAACATGTAAAATCATGAACTAGCAATTAGGAACACACCCTATTCCAGTCAGATATGCACACAATCACACACAGACATCCCTCCATCTCATGAGGGATGTTCAAGTCAGACCAGCATTTGGCTGCAAGTCATTTGACTGAGAAGAGGCTGTGAGGTTCTCAATTGGAAAAAAAAAAAAAAAAAAAAGGCACCTGAAGCAACTCACCTGAAATCACGTCCTTCTGTAAAATGACCTTAAGGAGTCCCTTAAGAGAACATTAATTTGGCAAAGGTATACTCTATTTCATGTCTCATGGGCGTAAAGGTGCCACAGTCCATTCTCCTCCACTTTCCTCTCCTTTCAAATGCATTGGCTTAGTGGAGGTCCATTGCTTCCACTATGCTCAGACCTCCACTAAGCCATTTTGGCTCCCTACCTCACCAGGCCACAAACCCAACAGAAGTGGCTGAATCTCCACAGGTTCTGCCAAGTTGGAGATACAAGAGGATGCTTAATAGAGTCACTGAATTATACTCTTAGTAACTCAGCTGAAGCTTCTCTGCATCTTGTAGTGCCATTAAACCTAAGCAAGCATTTTAACTTACTGTTTTGTGAGATTTTGGACACCATAAGACAATCCTGACCACCTCCAGTCTGCCACTACACAAAAGCACAAATCTCACAACAAATCCAGGGAAAATGTCTGGAAGCCAAGTGAGGATGTTCTCAATTTAGGGATATAAGGTACCTACTGACTGTCATCATATTTGATTCCCTGTCTTTAGGCACTTCATTCACTTTCATAGTGTCTTTTATAAAAACATAAAAAAAGAACTACAATAAACAGGAAGGAAAGCAGTGCCACACTCTCAAAAAGAACTCGCAGATACAAAAATATTGAAGATTACAAGTAGGTAATTAAAGCTTTGGGTAAAAAAAGCCAAGATTAATTTTAAACTTTGACAAACTGAATGACAGCTGTAAGAGCTGTAAGTCAGCATTAAGGTCACAGAATACTTTAAGAAACTTTCTTTCAAAATGTATTGCATCATCAGCATGTTGGCAGCAATCACCACCTTGCTTACTCATTACATGTTAACTCCTTTCCTTTCACTGTATCTTGTTCTTAACAAAATGTACCATTAGGGAACATAGCTTTTTCCTGTCTGAAAACCAAACCACTCAATACTTACCCTGCTGCATTTTAACCCTTCCCTCTCCTATAAAGGCCCTCACAACCTTTCTCCCAGCAAAAGCACTCCAAATTTCTGTCTACAGCAGCTGAGGCTTCAGTAATTTCTGCCTCTGTGCTTCCCCTTATGAGAAAAGGGGTTAGGAGATAAGTCTCCTGAAGGAAAGCACTTCATTGTGCTAGAGAAGGTTATTACAGTAGATAGAACCTTTGCTCTGCAAAAGTCTCATTGCAGAGATTCAGTTTTAATGGAGAAGCTAGGCAAGAAGATCAGATACCAGCTCCTAAGACAAGGCTACTGAAAGAGGTTTCATACCTTTCATCCACCTGTTCTCTCACAACAGCCAAAACCAGCACCAAGTCAACCCTTTCATTAAGGCCTTCAACTCACCAACTTGCCAGAAAGTTTAGCAGAAATCCATCCAGGTTTTTTACTGTGGCAGTTTTCTGTTGGTTTACTAAACTGAAGTAGCTTATGGAGGGACACAGTGGAATTCATACAAGGTAGATAGTGGGAGAAGGCAGTCAAAAGTGGTAAGAGGAGACTTCTTTCAATAGCAAGAAGCTCACTTTGTCATGTAAACATCACCAAAAGGAAACAGAACTCCCCCTAGCCAGGTACTGGACCCTTCTGAGCAGCAGTACCAGGATACCAGGCAGTAGGAAAGCAAGTGGTGGAAGCATGCAGGAAAACGCAAGGGGCCAACCACCCCTCTTCAGCAGTGAGTGACCTCCCATTAATTTTCCCATCACTCCTCCTTGCTAATGAAGAGTTACAATTATGTCCAAGTGGTCTACGTCAAGAGCATAATAGATCTCTGAATAGTGCTTTATTTCCATGTTCACAAGCTTATCTTCCTCAAGATACTGCTGAACTTCCCTGCAATATTACTGAGATTTCCAACTAAACTGTATAAAAGCCATCACAGAAAACAGTTAAACAAACAAAATGAATGCTGAGGACTCAGGAAGCTTCAGAATTCACACTGCCAATGCAACCTCAATTCTTTATAAAAAGACAGAGGAGTTTGAGGAATCTGTTCTGCTGACTTGAGACCACTGCCTTGTTGAGCTCAAAGGACTGGTGCTCTAATTCTCCTCTCTACAACTTGTACTACATGACTGCAACAGCTGAGAGCTGTGCAAATACTTGCAGCACTGCATGATCATGCTCTTCCGACATTGATTCCAGTTTACCAAGGAGGCTTTTATCCTGAAAACATGTCCAAATAGCTCTGATCAATAATGTCTACAGTTTCCAAGCTAGTTACTTTGTACAAGAACAGCTCAGTTGCATTAGTATGGTGCTCCACCACACCAAGAGCTTGCTGTTCAGCAGGATTAATTAGTCTGACAGAGCACCGCATTAATGTGATTATGTAGCTTCTAATACCTGAGCTAGCTCATTCATCGTTTCTATTCCTTTGCTCTGAAATAAAGAGTTTAGATTTTGCTATTTTCTTAACACCTAAATAATTCAATCACTTTTTTTTTTTTTTGAAGAGAGAGGAAAGAGACTTAGAGAAGACTCAAAGTCAGATTTCCCTATTTGAAAGACTGCACCTCCTGCCTCCATTGCCTCTCTCACTATTACCATCCTCTTCTAATCACTTCTTTTATTCATATCAACTGCCTATGAACCTACAAGTCCTCCCTTTACATCAGAAATAATGATTTCCAGCCACAACTAACAGTGACAAGAGCAGAGACTGAGAGATGTTGAGCTTGAGTGTAAGAGTCATCATTGCCTTCCACTCCTTTTTTACAGATAGGGAACAGATATCACAGAAGTACTTGCTCAAAAGAGGGGCCTCGTCTCAAATTGAGTGGAAGAGCTAGAACACAAAGCACAGTCACCTCATTCACAGTCTGATGTTCCCATCAAGACATGGAAACAGAGACCAGTGTGATGAGGTATACCAGGTACCCAGACCTTGCCCCAAGTCATGGAGTCACCAGACCATCAGTGGAACTGCCCAAAGAACTCCAGTTCTGACAAAATACAGGTGTGCTGGTATGCTCAAAATCAACTGTTCCTCTTTGCTCAAGTCTCCTTGAAGCATTTGGCATGAGGAAGACACTCAGAGCAAGCAACACTAGGTCATCCAGTAAAGAAAATCACCAGCCACAAGCAACTGACAGCAGTTGTACAACAGGAAGTACTGGGGAAACCCCGCTGCTGGCAGTACTGCTCTTTCTTTCCAATTTGCCTGTAGCACATTATCAGAAGAGAAACAGAGGAATATCACAGCACCCATTAGTGTCTCTAGTCTTTGCCCCACATCCCTTACCTGTATGGGCACACCTGCACACTGACAGGCCCCACAGGTGTAGCGCAGTGGGGCAGTTCCCACACACAGACTTTAAGAGCAACCATATTGTTCTGACAGAGTGAAAAGCAGTGACAGCATCAAGATCTCCACTTCATGTTTCCACAAGTCTTTTAGTTGCTACATAAGCATCTAGCATTTATTTTTCCACTTTTTGTCTTATTATGTTGGTTTAAATATTAAAAAAGTTTCAAGAATCCTTATATTTCTATCGGTTTAAAGCTCGCCCTGTTTCTGGTTTGTGGTTTTGTTTTTTGTTGGTTTGTTTGTTTGCATGTTTTGTTTGGGGTTTTTCGGTTGGTTGATTTTTTAATACAAAAGAGTATGAAACAGAAAACAATGGTTAAAATTTCTAAAACAAAATATGGTTAAGAAATGCTATAAAGTTAAGGCATTTTATTGTTTCGTAACTGCAAATGACATTGTATTGGCTGGACTTCTGAATACTTATGTCGACTTAAAATTTGAAATAGTAAGTAAACAAAACGTGTGTAAGCTCTCGAGGAGAGAGCTCAGCTTTTTGTAACCATATTGAACAGACAGAGCACTTCCAGGACAGAAATGCAGAGAAGAACCACATTATTTTTTGACATTCTTCTCCTTTGAAGTAACAAAAGGCTTCCTTTAAAGTCTTCCTTCTGTCAAAAATATCCACAGGAATAGTTTCAAATTTTGAGTTCCAGGTATATGACACAGATCATACAACGCAGATGCAAGTTCCAGGCTCAAAAGAGCATGAAAGCAGGAAGATTCTTTACATTTGCATCTCCAGCATGCAACTACCAGGCACAAAGAGAGGAGCTTTAAAGGGTAATTCTGGTTTCTGTGTAAGCACAGTAGAGTGCAAAAGTTCACACTTAAAAACATTACAGTTTACAACATTTTCTAAGAAGACCGCAGATTATAAATCCGTCTTGACAGTAAAGTAACAATGTAAAAAAGTAGACTAAAGCTTGCAAAGACAGAGAGAAAATCAACAAAAAGGCCAACACACGAATCAACGTGAATCAAGTTAACACGGACTACGAAACACTGTTTAACTGTAAATGGCAAAAAAAAGGTATTTTTTTAAAAATAGAAAAAAATGAAACCAGGCAAAGTCCTGCAAAAATGCAAGAGCAATTAAGTAAACAACATGTTAAGGTCACATACTGAATTAGGAGGAAAAGAAACTCCCAGAAACAACATGTAGTATTGAGAAAAAATAAAGTTATGGAAACTAAGTGCAGTCCTTCTGTCATCTCCAAGGCTTAAACAGCCAAAGGTCTCGTTTGGAAGTGCTACTGTGTTGTTGGTGGCTCCTCTGTAGAACTGGAGGAGAAAGAAGTGATAGGAAAGGGAGGAAGAAATTGAAGGGATAGTGAGTTATATATGTATGTACTCATACATACATAAGCACACAACTATATGCACACAGACACACATGCATCTCTACATAATAAAAAATAATTTGAACTAGTTGACACAGAGTGGGACCAGCAAGAGAGCAGCGTATTTAAGTGTTATGTTCTTCCTCCTGTTTATTTACTTGTTGCACTTTCTATACCACAGAATCAGGTCCATCAGATCTAGAGCCTCATTCCTTCTAAATACTTCTACATGTCAATTCCAGATAACTGGAAAAAGAGTTTGCTGGTATTTCTAATTATTCCGTATGCCTTAGGGATGCTGTGTGACTAAAACAGAAAACAACATAGTCTCTGCACACTCCAAGACATGGTCTGTGTCATGCACTCCTATGAGTTTCTCCCTTCAAAACACCTTTGCATTGGTCTGTACTACTTATGTAGTTGGCTGCACAATTTGCTAACTGATGCAAGGACTCCAGAGCACAGAACACAACTTGAGATTTGTGATAGCTTATTATCTTATTCTCTGTGTGATGTCACGGCTTACTTTTTGGACCACTCTGTACAAGTACATAATATAAACTAATTATTTCAAATAAGGTTAACCATGCTTCCCAAACACTAAAATACTTGTAGTTACAGCCTCATTCCTATCTCATTTCCATCACCGCAGAACAGGAAACACATACTACTAATTAATTCATAAACCCTAATCTCTGCAGGCAGCTGAAATTGTCAGTTCAATAAATAAACCAGACAGTACTGACGGGAAGTTGAACTGTATTATCAGGTAAATTCTTCTTCTGTCAGAGAACCCTGTCAAGCTCTGCTCATGACAGCGTTACCTAGACACAGTTTGGTGAATTTCTGCAAGGACGGACTTAAAGCCGGTACCTGAACCAACCGAGCAGCACAACCGAAAAAGACAGTTGAATTTATCAAAACACATACAGTCTGACGCTTTACTGCTTTGACCTAAATTGACTGTATTTTGCCAAATGCCCTCAACTCCTTAGACAGCCGGTATCGCTGAACAGTGAACCGCACGAACCGGAGACAGACAGCGACATCTCCGGAGCGTTGGACCGCATCTCCATCCTGCACTCGCCCCGCGCCGAACAGCCCGGGGCGGTTTCTCCTCTGCCAACAGTGCGGCACGGGCAGGGCGCCGTCCCTCCGCACCCCGCGGAGACACCCGGAGCTCACCGGCCGGCGGCAGAGCCCAGGATGCCCCACGGGGCGCGCAGGCAGACCCGCGCCGCTCCTCTTCCCGGGCGCAGCTGTACCCAGCCCTCGCCCGGCCCTCGGCTCCCCCTGGGGTGCCTCGCAGCCTGCCGGCCTTCGCCGGGCTTTGCTTCCTCCCCGGATTTCTCTGCAACAGCTGGGGGAACCCGGTAACTCCAGGAGGGTGGGAGGCGCGGCCAGCGCGGAGCCGGCAGCGGAACGCACCGCAGACCGAGAGGATGCAACTGCGAGCCACGACGCCGACCTGCGCGGCGGCTGCCCAGCGAGGGCCGGCAAAAAGACCCCGTTCGCGCAGGGAGGAGTAGGAGGTGGAGGCAGGAGGGGTCAGGGTTCTCCCCACACCTCTGCCAGTCCCGGCAGCGACCTGTTGCCCCGCACGGGGGTGCCGAGGCGCGTCCCCACGAGCGGGACCGCCAGCAGCCTCCACCCACCTCTTTGATTTTCTCCCTCTTCTGCCGGACGTCGGGGTCGGCGGGCTCCTGCCCCACGGCGCCGACGGGCTGGCGGAAGGGGCGCTGGGGCAGCCCAGGGGCCCCAGCTTCTTTCCTGCCCCGGGCGTCCTGCAGAAGTTTCTCCTTGTCCTGGCGGATGTCCCTGCGGATCTCCTCGGGCAGCTTCTGCAGCGTCTCCTTGGCCTCCCGCAGAGCCCGCTCGTGGTCCGCACGGATCCGCTCCAGGCTGCCCGCGCCGCCCGCGGCCGCCGCCGCCGCCGCCGGGCCGCCTCCGGGCTGCGGAGG
>VXAY01006826.1:217931-293095 GCA_013399855.1 Oxyruncus cristatus | reverse complement strand
GCACCTGCACATGCCGGCAGCGCGCACACGCGCACCCACGCGCACACTTGTGCGCGCGCACACACACGCGCGTGTGCCCCCACACCGGCGCGCGGGGCTGCTTGCGCGTTCACGGCAGCGCGCGCTCACGCGTGTACATACAGGCACGTGCACAGAGCTGGGGGCGGCGCGAAAGGAGGCGGCTCCAGCATCCTTGTCCGCTGTCCGGCTGGGGGGACGGTGCCGGGCCGGGAATAACTCCCGATCCACCGGTCAGGAGGAGCTCTGTTCTATTCTTTGTAAGAAAAACAAGGGTTAATTCTATTTATTTAGCTATTTATTATTTATTTTCTGTAGGCAGAAGATGCATCTTTTGCAAGGAAGTAGGGAACCGTATCTCTGTATAGAGTATGACAATTCGAGTTTTCGTCTATGCTAGGGCAAAATGAAAAAAACCGGCGTGTGTTGGCACAAGGAAATGTGTTTGATAGCAGATCAAATTGCTGCATCAAGCTCTCCGAACATGCGGTGATGGGAAAAGTTTCCAAAAAAAACAAGATACGGATTTTTGCTTGTGTTACAGAGCAATGTGATAAACTTGGGGATGTGAGAATCAGGGAAATGCAATAAAATTCTGGGTCACTTTTACAGGAAAAGGTAATCCAGCCAACACCCAGGCGTTTATCTCCAAATCTTTGGGAATGTACATGGAGTCTAGCTTGACTTTCACAGCAGTTCAGCACCATAAACTCAAACATTTCCTCCAAAATGTTAACCACATAGTCAGAAAGAAAACAGTGAGATAGGTTGTTCCCAGAAGTTAGGATGCAGAGGTTTGTTTGCGTATTTGCATGGCTTTATTTTGCAAGGGAAAACAAAAAACAACAGTAGAGGGAAGTCTGTGCTTTAACCAAGGACAGGGAAAAGGCATTGTGTAAGCCTTAAAGACGTGATTTTGAAAATGGGCTTGGCATGGCTCTACTTTTTCTCCCAGTGGAATTAAGGGGAGTTTTACCACTGACTTAATAGGAATAAAGTAAATCTGCTGCCCAGTGCTTTTCTAAATCCCATTCTTTAGAAGTTAGAATATGTAATAAGTTAATTAAAAACAGGTTTAGAGAACATAGTTACATAGAAATGTCGGACTGAATCCTGCAAAACTCCCATAAGTATACAAGCAAATGCTTCTGTAAAATTTCAAGATTATACATGAAACTGAAGAATCAGGGGCCCAATTTTGTATCCAGTAAGATCAGTAATTTCATTTAGGGTTTTTTTGTGGTTTTCTTTTCAATCATATTTTTTCCTAAGTTGCGTTTCCTCACATTTAGATGTAGAACTATTGCTTAAATAAACAATGAGCAGTCTGATTTTGACACATATTTCCCCAAAGTGTGTAACATAGTCCAGTAGCTGTGCCAAGACAAAATTGTTTAGGATTGAAGAGTTCAGACTGCTTGGAAAAGGAGAAAAGAATCTCTGGTGCCTTTTTTTTTTTTTTTTTCTTTTTAAAGCAACATTTAAGATAGCAAATATGGGGTTAGCTGTTGAAAGACAGCTGACTAATGAAAAAGCTTCCTAAATGGTGAAATACCACTCTCAGCTTCAGCTAGCATATTCTGCTTCAATCACTGTGTATGTGGGCGTACAGTATTTTTCACAGATTGCCCTCAAAAATCATCACTACTTATGTGATAATATTTGGAGGCAGAAGTTGCTGCTGGAAGAAGTGCCTTTCTTCAGTGTTCTGAAGTTATTCCTTAGGTTGCCATTTATCTATAACACTTCATGAATGGATGCAGGAGTTGAAAATACTATCACATGGAGTTCTGCTCTTGTACCTCCTAAACTGAAGCTCTCTGAACTTATCAGCCCCTTGGCTTCTTTTGCTGTCCACCGTAAGTGCTAGGGCTTAAATGTAGGCCTGTGCTGGGGCCTTCTCTACCACACTCATCACTGTCTCTGGGACATCCTGAGCATGAGGGAAGCAACACCAAGGATTTTCTATAAAAAGACAGAAATTGTTAAATTCTCAAGCCTTTGTGATATGATGATCATTCCGAAGACAATGATCATCTAGGTTCACAATTTCTTCTCTGAACAGGATGTGAAATTTTGTATTCAGAGCCTTCCTGTTGTTACCACCTAATGTTACACTTACCAGTGAAGTCATGTGGGAACTATTCAGTGGGACTGTTAATGCATGTGAAGTTACTGGCATACCGAGCTGTTCACTATGTGAGGGCAATGGACACTTAAAGAAAAAAACCTGCTTCAACCCAACAGTGATGTACAAGTTCTTTGTATTTTTTTGTCAATAATTTACTTTAGGCACAACATATTCCAAAGAACATGGAAATACAAGGAGTATCTCAGAGAAAAATACTGTGATTGCAAGTAGTAAAATGAAGGGCTGTACATGCTCAGTTTCAACTGACTGCGTCCAACAGGCAACTCAGCTATAAATTTAAATCATGTTGATAGGTGCTAAAATAGTGTCAAAAAGTCCAACAAAGCATAAACAAATGAAACCTGGTGTTTGCACTAATCTAGTGACAGTAGTGAAAGCCTATCTGCCTGCACCAGGACTTGCACTGGAAGAGCTTCTTTGATAACAACTCTGTCAGCATATCCACCTAATGGAAACATTGAACTGGCTGACACTTCCTGGATGACATCAGCTAAGACGAGGGGAAAAACCAAGTTTTCGGGCAGTTGCTTTTCTATGCTGGGTAAGGCTGGGTCTTATCCAGTCTGGTTATACCAATAAAACACTAAACTATATCCCTCCATGGAGGAAAATACTGCTTCTGTGGGTTCAGCGGCAGGATCAGGAATAATTTTCCAGCAATCATGCACAGGTCAGGCATTTATAGAAAGGTAGAACTGATACATGAGAGGTGGTGAGAGGGAGATTTGCATAATAAGGGACAAGGCTCTTTTCCGTAAGAAATGTTCTGAATGCAAAAATTTGTTGCCAGAAAAAATCCACCCAAACCTCTTCTTAATACCTTTTTTTTTTTTTTTTTTTAATCAGCTTACACCTAATTTGTCACAGTTCCAACCTTAGATCTTTTCTAGTGATAAGGAATTAGCTGGTATGGTCTAAAAGACACATATAACAGATAAGGAGAGCATGTACAGTTGTCCCAGTTTTAGGCCCATTCAGTTGAAGCAGAGATACTAACTGATACATCTTTTTGGAGAGTGAATTTGTAACATTACCCCTCACTTGCAAGGGGTTCCCAGTGTTACCTTCTGGTTAAGACTACTGTAAAAAATTGCTTGACAGCTTCCTTTTGAAATGCAATACTTTTGCGCAGCTTTTCAGAGATACCTTTAATATGCTTGCCTTTGGGAATATGATTCATAAACCCAAGTTAGACCTCCAGCTCTTCATAGAATAAGTAACATGACATAGACTTGGGGTTCCCAGGGTTCATAAGCTGGATTCATAACACATAACATGCTGTTTGGAAGGATACTTCAACCATTTGAGGACCAGATGTGTATGAAGTTCTCTCTGTCTCTCATTTTGGCAGTTGGCTGCAGTTCTAAATTCAGTATGTGAGGAAAGCGTGATTCACAGCCACAAAAACTTTGCTTGATGTTCAGTGCTTTGAGAATACAGGGCTGCCTGTTGCTTTTCTTTAAGAGCTCAGAAAAGAGAAGTGTTGACCACTTGTTTAGGAGTCCTGTGGTTAGAGCACTTGCTCAGGAAGTTGGAGATCTGTCTTTTACAAGATTTTTTAGTCTTGGAGGATTCAAATTATCCTCTTTTGCCTTGCAGTTATATCCAGGATAACATGTACGTTCCTCACCACCTTTCCTTTTGAAGTACTGCTATGACTCAGAGAGGAGTGTGGTACTCTGAAGGCAAAGAGGAGAAAAGTTTTCTGTTGAGTACTGCTTAACAACCCTGAAGTAAGAATGCTCTGCACCCAGAGAAGCCTACAGTCTAAGAGCTAGGGCACTAATCTGAGAGATGGAAGACACCGGTTTATCCCCTTCCCAATGAGATGGATGTTGAAGATTGGTCTCCTATTTGAGGATGAAAAGCAGAAGAAAGAAAACTATGACATCCTTATCAAACACTTCTTCTAGCTCAACACATGAGATGAATGTGGCTAACATCCAAACTTTATAAACACTGTAGAAATAAATGTATGAGGAATATGAAGCTGTAGACTCACAAACCTTTTAACCACTTTTTTAACTCTTTCCTGGCATGGCTGTCAATGCTACAAAAGGTCTTTTCTACCAGTATCTTTGGAAATATCTTCCATAACTCCCTACATCCCCACCTGAGGGAGAGGATGATTAATCTCTCCAAATGAAATCTCTGTAGTCCATGCAGCTTTCAGTGTTTATTTGGAGGGTTCACCGGAAGTACTCAAGTAAGCATCCAGGTAAGGGCAGTAAAGCTCTGACCTTTCTCTCCTCCCCTGAGATTTCAGAAAGCACAGAAAATGAACTGCAAGAAATGCTGTCTGAAGAAAATATTTGACTATTGTTCTATAAAAACATGAAAGTTTAAAAGCATTTTCTTTAACATCACAAGAAACCTGAATCTAAATTTGAACTCTGACTGCTTGCACTATTGTATTCAGTACTAGCATGAAGTTATCATGCTCAGCCCCAGATGTCTTCTTTGAAGTATCTCGCTTAAGTTAGTTCTTGCTTTTCATCGTTTTATTATTGTTTTACTTAGAGACTTTTGCACTCCTTCAAAGCAAGTAAACAAAGCCATGGTTTTCAACATGCAAGGGGAGAAACAGAGGAATAAAGGAAAGTACAAACTTTGTTCCTCTTTCCAGAAGTTTATCAAAACTCACTTCCTCAAAGAGAATTTTAGCCATGGAGCTAAGAAATAGAAATTAGCCTTCATGTTTTTTTACCATTTAAGACTCAGAATCACATATAGCAATTCTCATAGAAGTTAAGGATGAAGTTGTTTTGAGAGATCGCATGAAATTCCATTTGGACCTTAGATCTTTAAGATACTATTAGAAGTCATGACAGGTCATGATCTATTCTCTTCACTTGTCCTTCAGAAGTGAAGAAACTGCTGTTACATGGAGTAAGACTGTTCTTTTCCTTCCAGACTCCCATTTTGTACCCACAGTCCCCAGGAAAGTTAGAAGGTCAACTGTCTCAGTTTAATGAGACAGAAGTGTTTTACTAAGGAGGATGAATTATAAGGAAGATCAAAACTCCTCCCTCTAGGCAATTGTAAAATTAAGAAGCTCCAACTGAAAAAGTGTGGAGAAAGGAAAAATAACAGCTCTTTATTAAAGGATACGTGTATTGGCAGAACAACAAAAGAACACAAAACAAACCCCCAACTGAACAATAGCCCTATACCCAAAAATCCCTTTCAATGAAAAGCGAACAGTTCAGTTTGTGCTTTTTGGTGCAGTTCTAACCACAGTCAGCAGGGGGCACTGTTGGATCTCTGGAGGTGCAGAGCCTGCAGTGCTCGGGGTTGGCCGACAGGGGGCGCTGTTGGGCTCTGGCGGTCGCCACGTGGAGGCCCTTGGGGTGCTGGGGGAGCTGAAATGGAGCCCTTCCCTCACCGGGAAGGGGAAAAAGAATAAAAAAGGGTTCTCCCCAAAGGGAACTCACGGTGTCTGCTGCTGGCCGTGTGACTTCCCCTTCCTTCACTGATGTGCACAAAAACCGCTGCCAAAAACACGGGAGCTGGGGAAGGGAAAACAAAGGTGGCTCTCTCTCTTCCCAAAAATAGTTCCTCTCCGATGAAGTCCAAGCACGTTCACCCGGGCGGGGTGGGGGCAGAAAACAGCATGCCAGCAAGCCAGACAGCCAGGCTGAGAACAAAGCAGCCTCCCAACTTTTGCAACGCACAGCTATCCTCGTCCCCGCAACCACGAACTGTGTCTCCTTCCCCCCTCTCCGGAAGAGAAAAAAAAAAAAAACAAAAAACAAACAAAGAAGAGAGTCTCCTGGCCCCTCCTGAGGCCATTAATCTGGAATGTCAATCTGTTGGCCAATTCTTTTGTGTCAGTGAAAATACTCAAGTCAAAACCAGTCTGCCCATTCGAAACCTCCCCCCCACACAGTGGGGCAGGGGAAAGGGAAAAATTCCGCATTTAGTTTTTTAGAACAAGTGAACCCATGATACTACCAGATAGGGCATTTATTTAAGGGACAAAGCTCAGTGGATTGTGAGTGACTGAAAGCAGCTTACTACTGTGGTTTCCTTTGGACTTAATTATCTCCAAAGGCACTGAAATATCTTGTGCCAGCACTATGGCTGCAGCTACTGTAGGAACTCCCAGCAGCACTTTCATTTCTGTCATCAAGTCTGTATATTCTGTTTACATGTATGAGTTTAGTTGATTCTGACAAGATTAAATCAAGACAAGAAGGCCAAATTTTGTAAGAGGGTGCTTGGAAAACAGACTTACTTATCCTTCCCAAGGCGGTATATCCTTTTCCTGAACCAGAGGGGAGATGTGTTGGCAGAAAACAAGACATGGCCATTGGAACTGGCATTTGCTTTTTTTCAACAGCTGTTTAGCAACCAGATGATTGGAATAACTGGATATCCTGGTTGCAAAGCAGATCTCACTCTTTTAGTGTATATCCTCAAGGAAAAGTTGTTAAAGCAAATATTACTGACCTGATAAACCTACTAAGGAGTAAAAGTATGCCATAATAGATGACTGAAAGTATCAACAAGATCTTAAAAGCAAAAGGACACCTTGAATTACTCATCTGTTTCTTTATACTAGCCATGTTTAGTTTGTACAAAATTTTAATTCTACATTCAATGGTTCCTCGACTATTTAATAATAAACCATGTTCCTGAGCTTTTATCATTCCAACCACATGTGATGCCACATGGATTAATTAAATTTCCCTCATGTAATAGTTGAAGTGGTGTCCTTGTGTCTCTCTTTCCAATAGTTATTTCCCTAACTAGATGAATTAATTCCACTCCACACCACATTTTAATAGAACAAGTATAGACACGGCTTACTGACTCTGCCCTGATTGACTGAAGCATTACTATGAATTTACTTGATTTGTGAGTCTATTTTGAAGTTGCTTTCTCTTTCTGTAAATCTTATATGGCTTTGGGATTATAAGCAGCAGAGTTTATGTACTAGTTATTTTTTTAGTTAAGCTTTCCCACTGAAAATATTCCACTGCTTACTGGCTCCATCATCTGGTGCACATTTCCCAGTGGTTCTAATTATGACCACTACACACGTCCTTTTCACAACCTTTTGTACAAAATTGTTGTGATTGGTTCCAGCAGTCCTTGATAGATTCTCTTTCTCCAGGCCACAGAAGTCTTTTGGTGATGGTGGGTTAATCTTTTTTTGTTTTTCTGTCTGTACCATGTGTTTTCTGACTCACCTTGACACATAGTGATATTGCATCAGATGTGTCCCACTACCACCTGATGGACTCTGTGAGTTGTTTTTTTTTCAAAATCCCTCCTGGAGTAACAGCTCTCAGCTGCATACTGGCAGATGGTGCATGTGCGCACAATGCACATGTGACTGCTCAAATCTTACACAGTTGTGCATTATTTGTCTTCTCTAAATTAAATCCAGGAGTTTCAGCCTCAGTTCTGATCGTTTATCCTGTTTGATTTACTGCTTGGGCTAAATGATGCAGAAAAAAATCGGTGCTAATCTGACCTTTGCTCTTGCTGTTTGGCTAAACCAATATCTTACTGAAAATCTAGATAAGAAAAACAGTTATGCCATTTTTTTTTTCTGTGTGATGGTGAGGCTTTGTTTCCTCAGCTTTAAAGTAAGATTTTTTTAATTTTTATTTTTTCTTTAATTTTTTTTTTTTATTTTATTTTGCAGCAAGACCTGATGTATGTAGTTTACTTTGATATCCTTAGATGAAATGTTGTTTTGAGGTGCAAAGTTTTGCTTTGTTCTCCTTAGAAATTGAATTCTTCTTAGTATTCAATGCTCAGTTACTAATCCAAGGACTTGTAGTATACCATGGACAATCTATCCTGGGCCACTTCTGGTTCATTTCACATTTTTGCGTCTCTTCCTGAACCACAGGTCTCCTTTCTCCCCCACATATACGCAATTGTCCCTGAGCCTTCTGCTTTATTGACAGCTGTAGTGCTTCAATGTCATCTGATGCTCTGGTTCATTGCTGCAACCCTGAGCTTGCAGTGTATAATGCTTTTCTGAACACAAGGCATCTTCGAGTGCGTTACGTCCCTCAAAACCACCGGGCAGTATGGGACCCCAAACACAAGAATCACAAGACTGAATCAGCTTTTCAGAGGGCAGATTTCAATTTAAGATGAAACTCGGGAAAATATTCAAGGCTGAAAATGAAAGATAATTATTGAGTCAGAAGCAAATGCTTCTTAGGGAAAAGCTCCTCTCTCAAAGAAGATGATAAAGACTGAAGAATGTATTTTTGGCTTTCAGATTGGTATCTGTGGCATGAAGGTCTCCATGTATGTCAAGTATTGTCTTGAGAAAAGGGTAAATGTTCGTATGTGAATCAAATCTACAAAATGGGAGTACAAGTGGGACAAGGTCCTCTAAGATTTCAGTAGTTTCATGCCTCTGCGTGTTTCTCTAGTTCTCTTTTATACAGTCTGTTCCTTTAATATCCCCACCAGCAGGATGAAACCTGCCTTTGGCTTCAATAAACCTACAGGAGAGTTGCTAATGTGGAAAGTAACAGTGTAACTGTGGGTGAACATCAATATATTTAGATAATATATCTACTGTAAGAGATATCTGCTATTTTCTCGAGTTAACCAGTAATTGGCTACATTTGAAAAACATGCATGGTCTGTTCCTTATTTTTGACTCATCATTGGCATTAGCTATTTTTCTCAAATGAAAACAATTTGGTGTTTCTTTCCCCTTAAGTATTTGAAAAAAATAAGTTAAGAAAAAAAAGTTAATTGTTAATATATGTTACATGAACACAGAGGACAAATTCCAAACACAGCAGAATGAGGCATCTGGGTAAGGTTGTCATGCTCCTAGAATCACCTATTTAATATAAGTTTACTTTGTTCCACCTTTTTCCCCAGCATAGAGACGATTTATTTTCATGGACATATACCTAATTGTTGACCTATTTTACAAAGACATTGATTTGCAAACTGCTCTGAAAAACAAATCTTTGAAATTTGGATTTTTATTTTCTTTTCCAGTGAGGAGTGTTTACTGATGGACATCAAATTTTACTACATAGCATTTAAGCAGCTGCAAGTAATTTACACTTCTCTCTAGCTGCAGTGTAAGAAAGAATAAATCCATCCTACCTAGCAGGCAGGGTAAAGTCACATTTCTCTAGCAGTTTTGGCTGACATGACCTATCCAATGCCTCTGGGAGAGCTGAACAGACTGCTTTTAAAAACAGATGGAGTGGTCTTTAAGGATCTTTATCTCAAGTGGTTTGGTGTCATGCTATCTTTTACTACAACCCCGCCATCTCTCTTCAAAGAAAGATTCTCTCTCTTGTGTTGCCTCACATTTACTCCTCTGTTTCAGCTCATAGTGGCATTTGATAGTGCAGAACTCAGGTGGAGAGAAAAATTAGTGGTTAAATGTTTGCCTTGGAATGAGAGATTACTTTCCGAACAGCGCTCTGCTGTTTTATTCTGTTTCTGAGAAGGGCTGTTGCAGTGGGGAATACTCGTGCTGACTTGTCTTCTCACCAGTCCTGTCCTATTAACCATCCTACTGGGGCTGTAGAGGGGCCTCCACAATCTCAGGGACCACACCTTTGCCATTAATGTCTTCTTGCACATCTCTCTGGCTGTACACTCCATCACTGACTGATGTGGTTGTGCCACATGTAGCTGTCCTGTGGTCTCGTAGATAGATGATAGATTCATTTAGGTCATTGCCCATCAGTGTCTCATCACAAAAGTGGGAGATTAGGAACGCATGCTGGTCCCAGACTCTCAGACTACAGGCTTACCTGTGGTGTGCACCTGTATCCAGTTGTCCTGAAGGACTAAAAAACTGGTACTCTCTCCTCCTTTTGTAACCTGCACAGAAGAAAACATCTCTCCCCAGCCTGGAGCTGACCCTATTGGTATATTCTACAGGAGTTATAGGTACAGTAGTTTTCTTCCATGAGAGGAAACTAGAGGCCTGACTCAGCATAATTCAAGATTGATGACACAAATATGATGATTTGTCCATGGAATGTGGACCTTATGGTACACAGGCTGCTGGAAGGATGATGGCAGAGAGCATCTCTTAGGGATATATTTGCATGGAAGGAAAAGAGGGAATAGAAAGCAAGCTTTTGGGAACAAAAATCTGTCCCTGAGGACAGATTTCCTCCATGTCAGGAAACCAGATGCTGTCACAAGACATATTTACTTTCATCTAGAGTCATAACCTACAGCTGGACACGATGTCTCTTGCACTAGGCAGAGGCAAGAAGACCTTAAACCAACAATTCTTCACATCCTCTACACACTAGCATTTCTTAGCCTTACTGACCTGTGATCATCCAGGATGGTGCACAGTAACCAGGAAAAATGCTGACATGGTGTAAGTCTTTCAAAATTGTGAGCCTGGTTTTTCTTAGAGCCAGTTTTGCTACTGTTACTGCTGCTAGACACTGCCTAACTCCATCCTATTTTAGTCAATTGGATTTCTTACTGCAAATGTAGAAATAATGTGTGGTGTTGGTTATGTGCTCTAAACCCTTGACCAACAAATTCTGCACAGGGATAGTACAGTTCCCTGCAGCTGAATCTGTTTATAGGCATGGCTTGGAGGTTACGCCACCATGGCTTGGAGGTTAGGCCACCAGGGCAGCAGTGTTGCTGCCAAGCTCGTCTGTGAAATGGCTTGTGAATGGTTAATGCAGGGAACTAAATACTAAGATGAATGCCCAGACACATAAGTAAATAATACTAAGAACAAGGAAATGTGAATGGGTTGCTTTAGGTTAATGTATTAACATAAAATGAGTTACTCTACTGTCCTTCCCAAAACAGGATGGGTGGATATGGAAATGGATCCATAAATAGAAGTTGCTGAGTTGTGTCCTGTGTCAGGCCTGTCTAGTGCTTCTTATCCTTTACTCCTTCAATTTTTAGCTGTGGAGATTTAATCTGAGCTGCTTGTCATTGAGGTGGAGAAATAGCGTACCAAATAGAGTCCAAGAAACTTGGAGGTAATCAGCTTTAAAATTAAAAAATACCAGTCAGATATTTTTACAACAGTAATAAAATAATATAATGTGTTGGGGTGACCCTGTCTGGATGCCAGGTACCCACCAAAGCCTCTCTATCACTGCCCGCCTCAGCTGGACAGAGGAGAGAAAATATAATGAAAGGCTTCTGAGTTGAGAGAAGAACAGGGAGAGATCACTCACCAGTTACCATTGCAGGCAGAACAGATTTAACTTTGGGGAATTGATTGAAGTTACTACCAATCAGATCAGAGTAGCATAACGAGAAATGAACCCAAATCTTAAAAACACCTTCCACCCACCCCTCCCTTCTTCTCAGGCTCAACTTTTCTCCTGAATTCTCTACCTCCACCCCTACAGCAGCACAGGGGAACTTAGAAGAAGGGTAACAGCCAGTTCATCACACGCTGTTCCTCATACTCCTTCCTCTTCAGGGGAAGGATTTCTTTCCCATGTACTTCCCTGGTCAGTGTGGTGTCCCTTCCATGGGACACAGTCCTCCATGAACTTCTCCAATATGAGTCCTTCCCACAGATTGCAATTCCTCACAAACTGCTCCAGTGTGGGTCCCTCCGATGGTGTGCAGCCCTTCAGGAACAGGCTGTTCCAGAGTTGGCCCCCTGCAGGGTCACATGTCCTGCCAGCAAACCTCCTCCGGTGTGGACTTATCCCAGGGTTGCAGCCTCCTTTGGGCATTCATCTGTTCCAGCATGGAGACCTCCAGGAGCTGCAGGTGGATCTCTGCTCCACCATGAACCTCCATAGGCTGCAGAGGCATAGCCTTGCTCACCATGTTTTTCCTCACAGGCTGCAGATGAATCTGAGCTCCAGAGCCTGTAGCAACTCCTTCTTCCCCAAGCTTGGTGTCTGCAGGGCTCTTCTTCTCACACATTCTCACACCTCTCTCCAGCTGCAGTTCTGCCAGGTGGATTTGAGCATCCTGGTCTAGTGGAAGGTATCACTGCTCATGGCAGAGGGGTTAGGACTAGGTGATCTTTAAGGTCCCTTTCAACCCATACTGTTCTATGATTCTATGGTGCTATCAATGAAAACTCCAGTGTGAGCATTCGAGGGCATAAAACTTCAATGAACCGATGAACAGACAAGCAAACATAAGTGCAAAACTCAAGTGTTTGCAAACATGAATCTAATCCTGCAATCAATTATACTCATAGTGATTATAATCATCAAAAGGGACCTTGAGGTCAAGCTGTAGGGCTCCGTGGACCATCAAAATATGTTTCAGTTTCACCTAGTCTTGAGTACTGAGTCAGAGGGGTCTAGTTCTGCGTGGGGACTGATGAAGATGATTTTTCAGAATGTAGTGCAATATAGGACTGACATAATCTTGATAAGTGACGAAACACACCAAGAAAAGGAGAATTTATGCTTGACCCTCTACTGAGTGTTCTTTAAACAAGTCCTGATCTGTGATCTCACTAAATCTTCAGCTTCTTCCTTGCACTCAGGTATGGGTAATCAAGAGTACTGCTCCCCCCTTTCTTTTACGTCACCCAAACTGTTTTCCTCATTAGAATAATACACACTAAAAGGTTACTGAGAAACTTCAGTCAGTGTGGGATGTAGTCAGATCTAGGTATCAGAAACTATTCTGCAGTATTTCAGAATCTAAAATAGCTTCTAGCTATTTTTATATTAAATATAAACTATTGGTATGGAACCCTTGATTCCATGGTCTTGGTGCCATAGAAAAATCTGTCTCCTAAGGTGGTATTACTAGGTTTTAATATGGACTTTAGAATCAGTTGATTTTTCTTTTCTTGTGTTGTCATTTGTTGTGTGTCTTGCTGTCATTTGTTGCTCTTCGTGCCCATAAATTAGGAGGTCAAGACACTAAATAGTTCAGTAAATATATGTAAAAAAATACATGTCAACGTATTTTGTTACTGACAAACATTGCAGAAGAAGCCTACAAAGCAAGATAAATTGAAGTCAGTTTTTCTCTTTCTCATTCTGGTTGCTGGGAAAAATAGACAAAGTCATGGGAAAGGATGAACTATGGAGGAAGACTAGCCTTAGACTAATAAGGGTGATTTCCACGGACTCCTGTTTAGTCCATGAAAAAAATAATCCCTTTCAGATGTAATAAAGTATAGCTGCTTTGAGCTTTTGTTCTGAATCTTTCCTCCATCAGCAAAAGAGAAAAATCCTGAAGCTTATAGAGTAATCATAGAATCCTCACCCTGGAGCAAAAGATAAGCACCAGTAGTTTCTTCCAGAGGTGTAGGAAAGTCCTGGATATTTTGTTTTTTTAATCATATGGGGAAGCAGACAAGTGAATGAGCTGGTATATAATATCAAGAGAAAGACCATTCTTGCCTGGCAGTAGTATGTGGTACAGGCTCTGCGTACTTGCTCATAAAGCATAACCTATTAGTTAAAGGCTTTCCTCTCTTACAGTTCTCTCACAAGCCCTGAGTAAAACATTAGGATAGGTATGCAGTTTCCAGTCACTGAGGTAATGAAAAGTAACTGAATTGCACTCTGACAGGTTCCCGTCACACAGCTGGTTCAAAAGGTGTGGTGAGATGCACTGAGCTGCAGTTCATTATCAGTTTTCTTGACTGTAGTGCCGATAAGTGATGTTTTTCTTCCCCCAAGGATTTACATCTATCCCTTTTGGGGGATGAATCCTGTAGTCCTGACCATCCTTTGCCTTTCACCTTTGCAGGGATTTTTTTTACACAGGTAATAGAGTATCCATGGCCCGGTCTGGCATGCCCATGCACTCTAAAATGTTCATGCTAGGTTCTGACAGCCTGTGCTGTTCAGCTTTTTTTAAAATGATGTAAGCAAGAATAGAGTCAGCCCACCGATACCTTGGAGGTTTTGGCTTTCCCGCAAGCCACTGCTTCTTATATTATCCTAACAAAATTATATCTCTCTCATAAAAGTCATCTGCTAGTAAAGCCCCTCCTGAGCAGTGGCTCAGGCAGACAGAAGCATTGTACTCCTTCCTTGTGGATATAGCACTGTGAAGAACAGAGATAATTTAACGTGCTCAAAAGGAAAAACTTCCCTGCTCACTCAAATATCATATAGTAGTAGTTTTTTCCATTAATATGGGGAAAAATAATGATCCATTGTGGCTGGCGTCTTTTCTTTCAAATCAGTGGATTTGAATCGAAGGACTCCCTCTGTCCTTGGGCTTCCTTTAAGGCTACCTTTAAATATGCTCTTTTTGCTTGTTCAGGAAGCTGTCATTAAACAGCAATAACCTTTTATTACTGAATTGAGCTGGATTTGAATAGGTGACCTAGAGATTAAAATTTCAGACTCTGTTACTTACTAAGAGAGTCATTTGAATCCCTGATGGATTTATTATTTAGTACCTTGACTTAGATATTTTGTTCTTTCATACCACAAAGGTGATTTTCATGTCTTGGAAGCTACCATTTATTGCAGAGCAAATTTAGTATGCTTATTTATCACTTTGCCATGATAAGCATTAGTCTTCTCAGCCCTGATTTTTTTTTAAACAGAGTTAATTATGTTCCTAAAGGCTGCACTGAGGCAGGAATTTATCAGGATAAGCTTTGTTTCCCAAGATTTTCCTCAGTCAAGTGCTATATGCTAGTTTTGCACAGGGAGGGAAAAGGTAGAATAGATACTAGTAAAATATGTCTTTGCTTATGTGCACATTATGTGTAATTATAGCAGCTTTATAAGAAACACAAAGCACAATTTTCAGTTGGGCAAATTCTTTTTCTAGCACATGAGGTACTCAAACTGCAGGAGACTGCTGGTTGTGAGAATATCTGACACTGTTTCATTGGAAACTGGTGAACAAATAAAGAGGTATGGGCTGAAAATTGGATTTAAAAGTAAATAATCCCAGCTATACCATAATAAGTAAGCACATGTATCTGAATGTCAGTGGCCTAAGTAATTAGAAAATACTGTTTGGAGATTAAAAATAAGTTTCTAGAATGATTCAATTTCTTTTATGTATCAACACTGACTGGAAAAACCAGACACTTAAACCTGTGAGGACTGAATGAATCCCATGTAAACATTTAATTTTCAAAAGTTAGCACAATTATGCTCTTTACAAAATCTTTATTTTATAGTCTAATATTTATTCTTTTATATTATAATGAATGTTTGTGATGCAGTGTATGTAAAAACATGATTTAGAAATAAGACTTTTAAAACTCAGAAATTTTTAGGAAAAAAAGTTGGGCCTTACGTGAAGTTTCTAGGCACCATATTAATGAAAAGTAGCTTAATTTCATCCTGGCAAGTTCTAACCAGAAGATAGCTTTGCAGAGTTATTTTACTGCTGAGGTGATGCATCAGGAACAAAACCTAAAGGCAATTTCAATGCCAATTATTAAACTTGTAACTAATTGGTAAGTCTGCTTTTCTCTTGCATTTTAAGTTTGTGAGAAGAAAATGGCCTTTTCTTAGAAAGGCTTTTGATGGGTGTTTAGGACTCCAACAGCTCAGTCTTGCATTTTTCAAAATTTACCATGCTGAACTACCATTCTGAATGAACAGGAAGATTCTTGTTATCAAAGTATTCTAGTAAGACTTAGGTCACAGCTTTCATCTAAGGAAAGCCATTTAAGTTAGATATTTTACAGTTCACATATCTGGAATTACAGGGACCAGATTTTTCACTGTCACTCTTAATGTAACCTGAGTAACATCACACTCTCACAGAGGTTAAAAAAAAAATTACCTAATAAATTGTTGTTTATTTTTTCTTGCTATCCTAAATATCTGTGAAACCTGTGGAAAGAGCAAGCCCTTGTACCACCCAGGAGCTCTTTCCAGCTGACTGATTCAGGTTTGAACTGCAGGGACATGATACTCGTGCACACACTTCACCCCCTTTTCTGTGTTTTAATTTCCCAGGAAATCACAGCTCTAACATATCTGCATTATTAGGGAAACAGGACTACAAAGCACAGGGCAGAGACCTATGCTATGCTATACAGGTAGATCCAGGATGGATCATTAAGGTATATAATTCACATATTCAAATAGAGATCCAGGAGAAAATAAACCAATACAAAGAGAAGCAAAAGATCTGAGCACCTTTTATAGCAGTGGGGCTTATATGGCCAAGGTGAACAGGATCTGGGGTTGAAATTCCCAGATGTGAAGGAGCAAGGGGAATTTTTGGGTGGAATTTTTTGTTCAACTATATTGTGTTCCTGTATTTCTGCTTTCCAGGAAAGAGTCATAGAGGCAACTGCATCACCAGCCAAGAAGCTGCACCATTACTAGATGTATTATCTCTGTCTTTATCTATTTATATAGCTGTATATAGAGATGTATAGTTTAAAAACAACTTTGCAATAAACAGAAATCCTGTCTGAGCTAAGTAATTATTTTTTTTTTTAGAATTTCAGAGCAGACTCCTGAGAGTTGTTCAACTGTTCAGAGGCAATGTAATTAAAAGCAGAGCATTGTTTAGGGCAAATGAGACTGTCTTCATGAATAACTTATATTCTACAAGAGCTGACTTTGTGTCAGCATATATAGAATAGCCAGAAAATAAAGCGATGGATGCCTCTTTCGCACAGTTTAAAATCAGTGGGCATTCTTTTTTTCCCCCCACTTGAGTTCCTTAACCAGGAAAAGATGCTTGGCCAGGTGACTAAAAATGAGATACTTCAAGGAAGCAGAACACAAGGGAAAGAAGGTGACACCAAAAGTGAAAGGACATGGAAGTTGCTGGTCTAGAAATAAGTAGAGTGGAATTGTTTTCTGCCTTTTACACAGGTGAAATAGAGGTCTGCATTGATATGTTTCAAGAAAAGGAATATGCAAAAGTGTATCTCTGAATGTCATATGACAGTTCATCTTTTTAATAGTCAATGCCTTTTATATGACACCACAACTCTAGTCCCAACTACAGATTTTTTCACCTGAACTTCATGATTTTGTTCACTGTGTTGCCACAAGCTTTGGAGCAACTTAAGAGAGATTTTTATCGAGACCAGCTTTCCTTCATATTAGCTTGACTCCAGTGCATGAAGGGACATGGTCGGGAGGGTCTCGTAGGTCCTGTGCTCGTCTCCAGTATGGACAGGTTCCATACAGGACACAGTCGTGTTCCTTACTCCTGAATCTCAAGATTTTGTAATGAGAAAGTCTTAGTGGTTAAGACTACAAAGCAATTATGTTTTATTTTTCCAGGCTGAAGAGGCACTGTGCCTCTTTGTTGTAAAAAAACCAAAACCCCTGTACTTTTAATTATGTGACATAACTCTACTTTCCAATAAATGCTTTATTTCCAGCGGCACCAGCAGGGAGAGCAGGATCTCCTTTACTGAACTGTTAGCTACAGATCAGAAAATAAGGCAGAAGGCCATGGCTTAATTCCTGTCTGTCTACAGGTCAGCAACAGTGTATTAGTGAACACATTTGTCAGTGCACTATGTCATAGCTGCACCATGGTGTCAGGAGGTCCTTCCTCTCTCCATCCCACCTTATCACATACCTCCTGCAAGATAGACAGTATAAAGCATCCCATGATTTGCCCTACGGCTTTCAGGCAGTGCTGTGAGTTAGTCCATGTGCTTGCAGGCCACAGGAGGAAACAGGAAGGTACAACAGGAGCAGTCCCCTTCATCCAAATGACCAGAGGAAGGCAAAGCTTTATGTCATTTTGTCCTGCAGCCTTCTCCTCATTGAAAGGCTGATACAGGAGTTGACTACAGACTACCTGTTTTCCATCACCAGGGTAGCATTTCCCTTCTTTTCTCACCCTGAGAACGAAACAGAACCAGGATGGTGAAGAGTAGGTCTTTTCTGTCTGTGTAAAGGGAATTTTTCAGCATCTTTAGCAGATAGCTGGGATAGTGACAGGGTAAAAATGACAAATTACAAGGATAGTACAGGGAGACTAGTCTTAACAAGAAATTGCAGAGATTACCTGTAATTTTTCCTGAGCAAAAAACATGTTATTTTATCACTTTCCAGTAAACTAGCTCACAGTTTCTTTTAAGGAGAGGGAGATTTAGATGAAATGGTGCTTAGGTGGAGGTGCATTTAATATCATTTTATGGTATATAACTTTTTACAACAAGCATAACTCTTGTTATTTTTACTTGTCTGCCATAAGAAAAATGACAGCCTGTTTGAACACTGTAAGACTACAGTTAAGGCAAGATATTTTACCTCTGTCTGCATTTTCAAAGCAGGGGTGAGGTAAGGGAAGCAGACAACTAGAGGTGAGCTAACAATGTACCATTGAGGGCCTGAGAAGTCATGGCTGAAATTAAAGTGTAAAATCGCACCCAAATCTTACATCTACTCCACTCTCTTGAGACCCCATCTGGAGTTCTGCGTCCAACTCTGGGGTTCCTAACATAAGAAGGAATGGACCTGCTGGAGCGAGTCCGGAGGAAGGCTATGAAGATGATCAGAGGGCTGGAGTGCCTCTCCTATGAAGACAGGCTGAGAGCATTGGGGCTGTTCAGCCTGGATAAGAGAAGGCTCTGGGGATACCTTAGAGCAGCCTGCCAGTACCTAAGAGGGACCTACAAGAGAGCTGAGTGGAACTTTTCACAAGGGCATGTAGCGATAGGACAAGAGGTAATGGCTTTGAGCTGAAAGAGGGTAGGTTTAGATTAGATATCAGGAAGAAATGTGAGGGTGGTGAGACACTGGAACAGGTTGCCCAGAGAAGTTGTGGATGTCCCCTCCCTGGAAGTGTTCAAGTCCAGGTTGGAAGCGGCTTTGAGCAACCTGGTATTGTGAAAGGTATTCCCAGCCTATGGCAGGAGGGCTGGAACTAGATGATCTTTGAGGTCTCTTCCAACCCAAACCATTTTTTTTCCTTGACCTGCTGATGGGCTTCCTCCATGCAGGTCACCTTCACCCTCCTGTAATCTTAGTCAGTCAGTCCAAGAAGAAGAGGTGATGATTCAGGGCTATGGATTCCTCTGAGATGAGTGTTGACCCTTTCTGAACTGAAAAGTGGATGGAGCACATCTCACCCTTGGGGTCTCCAGTGCACTCATGACCTTGCTGATGAATTTGTGTACATAGGTGAGGTTATGGATGTCAGGAAAATTTTGGGTCCCTATTTTTTGCCATTTTTCGCCATTTTTCTCCCCTGCACTGAGCACAATAATGGGTGAAGCCAGGAACCCTCCAAACAAAGCAGGATAGAGAAGGCTGAGCCAGGATATGTGCAGGAAGATGATTTTCAGCTGGAGGTAAAAGCACTAGTGGAAGCGTGACATGGAGGCAGGAGTATGGAGGTGACTGACATGAAGGCCAGGAGTGCTCTCAAACATTCTCATGTAGCAGGGTCAGCTTGGTTGTGCAGTGCTCACTGAATGCCAGCTCAGGTCTGGACTATACTGCTCCACATTATGGCTGGACCACTGCTTGTTGTGGATATAGTCGTCTGAAAGCAAGGTGTGACATGGGGACAGCTTGCTTCTGATGGGAACTGAATGTGCAGAGAGGAGAAAGCAAAAATAACTTTGTATTCCTGATGATCTCTGAAGTTGTCCCCAGACACTATTAGGTTAAACAACTGTCAATTACTTAGTAGATAACCTGTGGGGACACCAAACTTAACAGAATTATGAATTGTGTGTTCCAAGGATGATGTGTCCTTGAACAGGTTTTGAGAAGCATTGCATTCACAAGTGCCACCGCTAAGCATCATTCATGCATGCTGCTTGTTCAACTTTCAAAGCGCAAAGACAAATATATTGTTGTGGTCAGTGGGAGAGAACACCAACACTCACTTCCCAGCTGAGTTCTTACATACCATTTGTAGTGGTGTGTTGCATAGAGGTGGGTTGTTTTTGTACTTTTCGAGATTTTCCTCCTGAGAGTCCAGTAACAGAAGTAATAAGTAGATTATTGAACCCCTCTCTATTCTTTCCAGACTTTAAACACTGAAAGCCTTTTACAGACAGCATTAACTATGTTTAAATAGAGCTGGTATTCTATGATATAATGAAATCAGTTGCCATATCTCTTGTTGACAGTGCCTCTGTCACACTTAGTTTATTCTTGTCGAGAAAAAGTTTATGCTAACTACAGTGGCTTATTAGCCCCTTGTCAGAAGTATAATTTTTAAGTTAGTTTGGAGATAGTTATTTAGGCAGGGTTTATAAACATTCTTGAATTAGAAACAGGAAATACATATAGAACAATTTAGGCTTCACCTTTAAAGATGAAATAGCTATTACTTTCTAAACTAAATGCTCTGTGTGGATGTTCAACACTATTTATGAGAAGGGACAAAAGAAACTTGAAGCAGGCCATCAGGTTTCTGCTGAAGGAAATCTTAATTCACAAGATTTATGGAAAATTCTTGACAACAAGTGGCAAGGTTGTAGGCAGTTATTTTTTTGGGTCTCAGTAGAGGGTAAGTGAGAAAGAAAAAGACAGTGGCTTATCACCTGTGCCATAAATCTCAGAGAAAATCACTATAATAGGTCTGGACCTCTGGGATTCCCAGAAAGGAGTTTGTCTTATAATATGAATTTCCTTTTCTTACTAGACTATTTCATATTAGTTCATTAATGTGGTGGGACTTCCTTAAGGAGATGTTAACTTGAACGTCACAGGATGTCAGCTTTTCTCTGTATGTATCAGTTGTTGCATTATTTTGTTCACTCTGGATAATTCTGGGGTCTTGATTCACAAAGTGCCTACACTGGTGTCTGTCACCAGGAGCACCTTCACCTTTCGGTGCCATACAGCATAGCACAAGTACTCTGCTCACTGTATTAGAACCAAAAGATGGGCCAGCAGAGCCTTACGACTATAGATGTTGAGTCAAGGCTTCCAGACATATGATTTAATATCTATCATCAGTAAGCACAAGTTTCAACCTACCTGCTGTAAAAAAATTACTGTCAAGGACATTAATGCAAACTTGTTATGCTTCTTGCTCTCCCTTGAGTGCATCAGCCTTTAGTAGGCATTAAGATTTTTCAGTTTCTATCTCTCATGCCTGTGGACCTGAATTGCAACAATTTAAAATAGCTAACACATACTATACAGTATAAAATAATGAGAAATTTAGTACAACTGTATGGGCAGATGGTTTTATAGTCCAGTATTCAAAAGCAGATATAATGTTATTCAGCCTTGAATTAAAAATGTAGGGATTGTTTGAACTCTTTTAACTATTGGACAGCCCTCATTACAAACAATGAGGTCTGTATCTTTGCCAAAATATTAATATCTTTCTTCAGAACAACTGAAATTAAATGAACACAGAGATCTTATGAATTTTGAAGAGAACTATTTCCACTTATCCATGGAGTAAAAATCAATGCTAAGAAGGTGAATAGATCTGTTATTTGTGACAATTGAAAATACATGTGACTGCATCATTTATAGATGTTAGATTAATTTTTCTTTAGAAGGACTTTTGTTCAATAGAATAGTTGTAGAATGATGTGTAATATCTGATTAGTTCCAAGAGAATTAACACTTTCATTATAATATCGAAAGAGTGATCAGCAGCAGTGTTTCTCCTGTGCTTAACAGGATACCAGTAACTGAGAACCAAGAAGCAGTTAGAAATCAGAAATCTCCCCCTGAATTTCCAATGAGCTTTAACCTTTCTGTTATTCAGAGGAAAATTACTGAACTTTTTTAACCTCAGTGAATTGTAGGTAAGTCATAACACTAAAGAACTTGTATCTTTTTCTGCATTATTCTGCCAGATCTGAGCTCCTGATTTGCAATATCATAGTCATCAGGCCTTTGGCTGAAGACTGAAGGGAAACTGGTGATTAAAACACATCTTCCCCAGGACAGATTGCCTTTCTTACGTGTTTAATTATTTGTCAGAATTTAATTTCTGCTCTCTTTCTGTGATAACGCTGACACAGTGACAAAAGAGTGATCTAGGTGTTATGGTGCTGCATCCTGTCTGGGGTGACATGGATTTCTTTCAGTTTTGCTTGAGATTTCCACTACTACCTTGAGCAAGTCATTGAGTCATTCTGCGATTTACTTCTTTGTCTAATAAACCCAGATGGTTAGCAGTCCCTGGCTCATAGTTCTTGTCCAGAAAAATGACCAGGAATTTTGGATCCCCGAAAAGCTGTGGCCAAACAGAAAACAATGGAGCTGAAGGGATACTCAAAGTTTAATTTAATTCTACTAAACTGGAAAACAGAAAAGGAAAATGATGAAAAAAGATGTAATCAGGTGCATTTCTTTACATGACAGGTAGAAATATTTTTAGACTTCTAGAACATTTTATTTTATTTTCTGTGGCTGCACATAACTCAACTTTTCTCAAATGACTCCTTATTGCTTTTCATTCAGCCTTTACAAATTGTTCAGCTTTTTTAGCCATTGATCTAGTGAAACCTTTGAGAAGAAATCAGCAAGTAGAAGAAAAGGTCTGACCCATTCCTATTTACAGTACTATCCATTCATTCTTCTTAGTACATTTTTCATGCTGAACATGTTTTCTTTTCCTTTTACCTTGAAAACTAAATCTAAAAGTCTTCATTGTCAGAAAAGATAGGCTTATTACCAATATGCCCAACAATCAAGGAATATAACTTCTACCCCCAGTAACAAGGTGCTCTCTTGCACGAATGTCAGGCATTGCTACCAGCCTTGGCAATGCCTGGGCTCTTGGTGGAGTAGGTCATTGCATCATCATGAGGGGCATTGTAGTGACAAATGGTTAAATTCTTTCCACAGCTTTTTTTACATTAAGAAGTGTAGAAACATTTTTTCCTAAGTACAATTTCCTCTCAGGATTTCTGTTCCCTTGGATGTATTCCCACTGCCTTATGGTATGGCCCACCAGGAGCCAGACTAGTTGGGAGTTTTTCCATTGATTTCACTATTTACATGTTTCACTTCAAATTATTGACTCGTTCTCACTTCAGCTCTGACCCTCGGGCTGAAAACTTCTAAGATGTGAAACTCCTGTCAGGAGCACCTCATTTTCAATGAGAGAGAAGGTTTCTGAGACCAGAAATATTACTGTGGACCTGGATCAAGGGAAAACAACAATCTACACCTACCTGCTTATTCGGCATGTTTTATTTTTCCCAGAAAAGACATAAGAAGACAGATTTACATTTTTATTTAGCCATCTTTTAATTTAGTCTCTCTGTCCTGCAGCGCGTTAAGCACAGAAGCTTTCCTCATGTTTTTCTCCTACTTGAGCCTTCTCTCTCCTGTTTCTCCTCAATATCTGTAGCAAGCTAAACATTGGCATCAGCTGCTCCAGGAAATATTTTGTGGTTTTCCTAGTATCTGCAGGTGGCTGCACTTGGCTGCATCTCCCAGTCCTACTGCTTCTATCTTTCTTTGACAGAAAGATATAGAAGCAATAGCATACAGAAGTAGCATGGAGAAAGTAATAACAGTTTGGGAGTTCACACTTCCCAGACATAACTCCCTGGGTATTTTACTTCCCATGAAAATTTTTGAGATTTTTTTTTTTTGTCCTGGTTTATATTGAGAGGAAATGAGACCTTTTCATATTCTTTCCATGAGTACTAGTGAGTAGTAGCCGAGTATTTGAGGAATTAACACTGAATGGAAATCCTGAAAAACTACTTTAGCCCAGGGACAAGACCTTTTCCTACCTGTATCTTATATGAGTACAGAACTGCTCAGCCATATTGGAGCAGAGCTCTCTTCTGCCTCTGAATTTGACAAAGAAGCAGCCAACTTCCTCTCTACTCCATGGGAGACCCTGGGAGATTTTTCCCAGTGTGTTTCTACAACAATTCTTCATTTTCGATTACTCAAGTTTTGTGTTTTATTTTCCCCCCAGTCAGGTCTCTGAATTTGCTTTCTACCTCTAATACTGGTTCACCTTGTCCCTATGGACTGTTGCTTGATACATTTCTGTCTCTGCTGCCCAACTGCCCATAAAACAGGGTAAGGCATCCTCAGTTTCCCTGGAATGCTTTAGAATGATTTTAACAGCTGCATTTTGATGTAAACATGTAAATAAACAGAAGAATGGCTACTCAAATGAAGGGTACCGCTATAAACATTCCAACAGGTTCTTGGCTGAATTTAATTCCATTTGAAATAAGCACATATTTATTGCTTTTTATGACTTTGCTTTCTACAGTGGAGTAAGGATGATAAAACTACAATATATATCAGATAGATTCACATACGTGTTTGTATGTACGTTAAACTTTTGATGTCTTCTTGCAATGTTTTTTCAGCAGTTTGTTTTTGTTGTTTTTTAACAAGAACAAACAAAAAGAGTGGTAGGGGTTATTCTAGACTGGGAAAAACAAACACTTGCAGTCATTTCTGTTTATTTCCCTGATGGCATACTATGAAGCTGTTACCACATAAGGTCTTAATATTCCTGCACTTTCTAACTCTAGGTATTAAGCTTTGGTTGATTTTTCTTGCTGTGTTTGCAACACAGTTTACAGATATTTGTGCCATTTACTTGTAGTTACTAATCTGCATGTGGCTTTAAATTATCATTTTTAAGGCAGGGTTGTACGAAAAGTAAACCATAAAAAAGTCTGTGTGAATTATAAGGCTTCTATGTACAAGGTATTTCTCTGTTTGTAGAGTTATGTTGCATTTGGAAGCTTTGTGTTGTACTTTGTAATAAAAGCAGAGAGAAAGTTATGACAATTTCTGACTGCTGTGTTATCAAAAACACTTGGTAAAGTTTTTACCAAGTGAAATATTAATACTTTATTTTTACAATTCCTTTTCCAAAGACAAAATGTTTTTGTTTCAGGAGTCTGGGCATCATCTGTGGTATTTCACTTAATAAGGATGGCCAGGTCCTGAGATGATAACAAGGGACACCTTCCCTCTGATAGTGCAACATTGGAGCCAGCAGGAGTTTTGCTTTTGGAGAAGAGTAGGCACGGAGGTGGCAGTAAGCACAGACTGTGCTCCACTGATCCTCTGACTGTGCCTTCTCGGCAAAGCAAGTGCCTCCTAAACTCGTGACATGTAGCCTTACAACAGCTGAAGGGAACTGAGATGACAGGATACAAACGTGTTTTCCCTTACCTTCCTTACTGCATCAAGAACGTCAGCCCATCTGAGTCGTCTCAGGACAACTCACGTGTTGTGTATCCCATGTGTGCATGTATGTTTGTGTTGGTCATTTAAGCTTGCAGGTAGCTGAAGGCACCCAGGGATCCACAGTAACATGTCATAAAGTGTATTTCCTTTCTGCTGTGATCTTCCCCAAGTAAGACAGTGAGCTCAGAGCGAGATGTTGTAGGTGCTTATTGTGCAGTTTGGTGATTTGTCTCCTTCCCACAGTGCCACTGAGCTGCCCGTGAGCTGCATAGTGATAGAAAAAGTTTAATCCATGCTGTCACCCAGAAGCATTGTGCAAAGACAGTTCTGGTAATGGAATGGAATTGCTTCCTCAGGTAGACCCAAGTGGGTATTGGCAGGCAAGGTTGTCCATACAGTTGGCCAGTCTCAACACAGTTGTGTGCTGGGCTTTTAATATTTTGCTGCAGTGTGGTTTGTCCCAGAGGTATAATGAATTACAGCATTCAGTTCTGCTTGGAAAATAAAGGTGACCAATGCTTTGGATTATAAATTCCGTATTTACACATGTCAAACTTTTCGTCTCCTTTTGATAATCTGATAATCCTCATACCCTTTTCATATTGTATTTTTTTTGCTCATCCACCTCCTTTCAGCATCCCCTTTTGGTCTCTCAAATGCTTAGGCCAGGACAAAGTGAGTAATAAATACGTCAAGGCTTTTCAGTATTGTAAAGATCTAAAACTCTTTCCATGTTCTCATGGGGGTATCATACCCCATAATTCATAAAAAATTCCTGTGGTTAGATCAGGTACTTAGGACTTTACCTCATTCTCATTAAAATTCAAAGGCATGTCTTCAACACCTCCAATGTTTTTAATGGAGACAGCTTTAAAACTTAAAAAAATGCTGTATCACTTCCAAATTTGTGAGTCTCTGGTTCTGATTATGAAAGGTTAATAGTATTTTAAATTTGAGCTACAAAATATAAATTGTGCTTATTCCTTAAGTCAAATGCACAGTATGTCTGTTTCTATGACGATAATAATATAACGCACAGGGAATATTACAGGCTCAAGCAGAGACTGGATCCTGAGGTGATCTGAGCAACTCCTGGAAGGACTGAGGGTCCTCAGCTCCTGGCAGTAACGGAAAAGAATATCTCAAAAAAACCCACTGCATTTTGCAGGGTCAGGTCTTGCAACTTCTGCCAGTTAGGAGTACAGTCTGTTGTACAGTACTTCATAATTCTGTTAAAAGCAGCCAGAAGAGACTCCACAGTAGGTGACAACACCAAAATATCCGTCCCGTGAGGTCTCAGTTCCTGCTGGAGTTCGCATGCTTAGCGCTTGTCAGCTTAGATATTTACCTGTGTGACACCCAAATTGCTACTCAAAGCACCACAAATCCCTTTAAAAGTATTCCAATGCTGGTGGTATACAGTGAAATTGAGCAGGATAGGACTTACAAATGAAGTGCCATTCAGGAAACCAGTGAGGAGAACTGGGTTTTACTTCTGTTTTCAAACAACTGGTAAGTGAAGATAGTTCATGAATTCATTCTCTACCTCATTCTCTCCCTTCTCTTTCTGCTTCTTCCAGAATTTGTTTTCAGTTTGTTTTCTACCATGGCTTGAATTTGTTTTCAATGAAGTATGAATTAATCTTTTAATAAATATTAAATAAATAAAAGAAAATAATAGGAAATATTATTTCCTAATGGAATGGATTCAGAAAATTCAGGAGAACACACATAGAAACTGATCCCAAATATTTTTATATGTATCTTATATAAAGAGCTGCTAAGAGTTAATTTCTTCTTCCTCAGGAAAAAAAAAAAAAAGAAGGTTGGATAGCAAGTGTTTGGAGGACATTATCTTAAAAATATTTTTACTTTAGTTGTCTGTTAAATGAAATGACATTTTTAATAGTTTAAAGATAACTGTATATATACTACTGAAATTTAATTTCTATATGTCATATTTTTGACAAATCATATTGATTCATGTGTCTTTAAGACATAAATGGACCAGTGGTCCAATTAATAAAAAAATGAGATTTATTTAAAAAAAATATTGTGCAGAAAATCATCCATCTGAGATTTTAATCCTTCTGTGTCTGGAAGGTTGCTCCCAATCCCTGCAGGAGAAGCCCTGGACCCCAGACCTACCCTCCAAACTAGTGTGAACATGACATAGTTTTTTTAGGTCAAAGATAAGACTCTTTACATGGGTTTGTTGACAAGACAGTGTACTCAGAGGAGCAATTTTTTAAAATTGTGTTCCTCTCCTGTGATTCTGCTGTAGAGTAGAAGTAGTAGGAAGTGCCTCTGCTGTTTAGGAAGGTAAGTTAAATTTTGTTCACCGAAATAGCTTAATTGAATCACTGGAAATATTAAGAAAGCGAATTACCTGTTAAAATGAAAAAGAACAATCTTTTATTTGCTGTTTTAAATTTTGATATAAAAATACATGTGTAAAGAAGTGTGAAGGGTGGGAAAGATGTTTTTTTCTTAAACAGATATTTGTCATCTTAGTGAAAAGCGGGACAGGTATTTATAAGCATTTAAGCAGAGCATTTATCACAGGCACTGAAACAGAAGCCTGTTGAATTCTAAATTACAAACCTGGTCAGGAACCGGCTGTCAGACTGCACCTTTTTAAAGAGCTACAATATGCCTTTGTGACTACTGGTGTCTCGGAGGAAAATATGACATAAGCAGCTTTGCAAGATTATTGCATAGGAAAAACAAACACACAATTAAATCCACTTAAATGTGATAACATTTTCATTTGCTGGAAATCCGCAGCACCTCTGCTTCCCAGTTCTACAGAGCTAACTCAGCACTGTTTTGCAATTGCCCTAAGCCTATGGCTTCCTTATGGAAACATCCATAACAGAAGCCCCATGTGGAGAGCCAGGGCTTAGGTGGTGCTGGTAGTGACGGCATTATCCTACCCAGTATCAGGTAAAGGAGTCAGTGGCATACCGATTTGCTTGGTTTTTATAAGCCTCCACACTCCATATGTAATTAAAGAGACTTTTCATATTTAATAGTATTTATCTTCTGTGTCAGATAACACTTGTTAAAACTCATCAGCTTTTCATTACCAAGATCATTAATACTATTGGTGATACCGTGATTTGAATAGTTCTTCGCTTGTTTGTCACAGCTGCGAATTGACTTTCTAATGACTGATTCAGTTGTAAATTTGCCTTTTCAAGAACAAAACAGAAGTATCAGAGTTGTTGCTTACCTCAAATTCTTTTATTGACATTTGCTTTTGATGCAAAGCAATGTTAAGCTAATGGTTTTAGGGGAAGCTCTCTTTTGGAAGGTCATATTTTCAAATAGGTAGCATGCTGCCCAAAGGAGTAGCGTCTTTGTGAATCCAAATTTTGCTGATATTCCCATCTGTTCCCCCTGCTGTGATAGGACACCTGGCAAAAATACCAGACTCTGTTTTTTCCTGCGTGTGCACACTTTGACCTGGTAACCTTTGCATTAATACCATTGTGTGTGATGAAAAGGACAAAATTGTGCTGGCTTGGCAGGCAGGAAACTTGTTTGCTCTGTTCTTCCACTTTTACTTGCAGATTGAGCAAAGGAGTTACTGAGACTGCTGCTCTTTCAGTACACAAGGGCAGGTTGAAGTGTTTTCAGTTGTTTTTTTATCTTTTTTTTGCATCTTCACACACAAAAAGCCCTCAATATGAGTTTGATCTTGTACAAGGCTTTAGAAGGACAGGTAATCTTAGATTTTAAGGCCTCAAGGAGATCAATAAGTAATTTAGTTTCATCTCTTATGGAGGTCAAGGTGTGAGTTTCTTACATTTTTTTTGTTTGTTTGTTTTGGGGTTTTTTTGTTTGGTTGGTTGGTTGGTTGTTTTTTCGGGGGGTGTTTGATTGTTTTTTCTTGTTTTGTTTCGTTTGGCTAGGTTTTTTTGTCATTACTCATCATTTTCCCTCAATAGGAAATTCAGAACCCCTGAGCTGTTGAGGGTGTGTTGGAAGGAAGAGGCAAGGAGATTGCCACCTTAGGCATGACATGAAGAGTAAAGTGTTTTAGAAGACTCTGGTTGGTACAGAGAAGCCAATGCAATGTAGATGTGAAGAGTATATCCTCAAATTTGGCTATGCTAGATGACAGTTTAATGACAGTTCTGAGCCAGCTTTAATTGCTGTTGTGTTGTCAGCAGGCACAAGGTTGTGTACTGGAAGAAGACTACTTTTGAGCGGGAGGTCAAATCCAAAAAGAGAAGAATATCGTCAAAGTACAGTGTAGTCAGAAGGTGATTGATAGAGGCAAAATAATTCAACTTGGATGTGCAACCCATTTCCTTGGCATGACTGTGAACTGGAGCTGAAACTTCCCAGAGGCATCTTTGTTCAAGGTGAGTGCCAAGCCGGAAAGATCAGCCAGGCTTGTAGCTGAATCCAGCACAGGACTAAGCACTGTAGTTCTGACCCAATAAAACTCTCAGGACCAGATTTAAATTTATGGAGCTTGGTAGTCCTCTTCTGGGGTATGGAAGGATGTGAGAGGGGGTGGTGAGCTTTGACTACATCAGTGTTTGCTGTGTTTGTGTTGGCACTCCCATCACTTTCATCTTGCATAGGATACCTATGTAGGGGAGAGGCTGAGGGAAGTTTCCCCCAGCACAATGAGAGCAAGTCAGTTTGGTGGAAAGCCTTGGGGAATAAGTTCTTTCAGTTAGTTTGCTCACCAAGAAGGCTGAATGTTTGGTTTGTGCAGCTGTAATCTTGGTAATATGGAAGAAATTTCTTTCCCTTTTTGTTACTAAGTTATAATCTAACTTATTCACAGAGTCACCCTCCACTCAAAGGACTTTGCATTCAAAGCCAGACAAGCATCATTTGGACATAGATTGCATTGCATGATGAGGTAAACTGTGATCTTATAGTATTGCAGAATTATTTAATTTGGTATTTTGTTTAATCCAATCTTGATGAAAAACTTTAGTGTACTTCATATATCCCTACTTTACATATTTAATGATGAAGTGAGATATCCACAAAGATCTGCATGCAGGTGAGGTTTTGCTGTATATAGGAAGATGGAACTACAGGAAAGCCCTAAGGATATAAAAGCTTGAGAGTAAGCTCTTAGTGAAAATCAGAGGGATTTGACAAACATCTTCTGTGTGAAGTTTGAGTGTTCGCTGTTGGAAAATGGAGGTGCCCTGGTGGATTTTCTGTCAAGGGGCACTCTGAGTAGGAAGGTTACCTGCTTTGTTGGGTCACACTAACAAAATCAGAGAAGATAGTAATCACTGAGGTAACTGGTCCACACAAAATGATAAATCTATAAGAAAATCATGGCCTTCGCTGTGGGAGCAGCAAATGTTCCCTTTTAAAGGCAGCAATCACACTGTATGGAGAAAGTGCTGTCTTTCCACCTAACAATACAAAGATGTGGAAAAGTTACATGACCATGGTAATTTTGTCTTGCAAAACTACAAATGATTTCCTTAGTATCAAAGACTGAACAAGTAAAGAGTTTATAATCAGAAAAGTGCTCTAATAATAACAGTCATTTTAGACAAAATGAAATGAACTATCTCTAACAGTGAAAAATCCACCTGTTTAAACCTTGATTCTAGTGGTGCCTGTGGCTTTTTGCAAGACAGATGGCAACAGACATCCACAAGTACAAAACAGCCTAGGTAGAATGTGGCAAATTAAGAGAAAAAGCTGCAGTGCCATAACTAAAATTATTACTAACATTTGCCCTCATAAGTGAAAATAAGAAAACCAATTTTACGAACTCAATGAGTTCCATCATTATGAGGAAAAGAACTGCTACCCTCTAGGGTGTATATGTACTTGTGCACAGACAACATGTGGACTGTCACATGCACTTCTGTATAATTGTCTTCTCAGGAAAAAAAAAATTGCCGGAATTGCCATGCAAACTGTTGAAAATACTAACAGAGTCCCATGTAATCTCACTACCGAGGGTTTACAGTGGGATTCATCTCCAGAGTAAGATACCTAGCTGAAGACGCCAACACATGAACTTGGTGGATAAAACACATACATTTAAGTGTCTTAACCTGGAGACAAATCATAGGATTATGGAGTCACTTAGGTTGGAGAAGACCTTTAAGATCATCGAGTCGAATCATTAACCCAGCACTACCAAGTCTACTGCTAAACCATGTCTCTAAGTGCCACATCTACACATCTTTTAAATACCTCCAGGAATGGGTCTGTATCACTTCCCTGGGCAGTCTGTTGCAATGCTTGATAACTCCTTCCCTGAAGGAATTGTTCCTTATATCCAATCTCAACCTATTCTGGCACAACTTATCCATTTCCTCTCATCCTGTCACTTGTCACCTGGTAGAAGAGACTGATCCCCACCTCACTACAACCTCTTTCAGGTAACTGTAGAGAGCCATAAGGTGTTTCCTAAACCTCCTCTTTTCCAGGCTAAACAATCCCAGCTCCCTCAGCCACTCCTCACAAGACTTGTGCTCCAGACCCTTCACCAGCCTTATTGCCCTTCTCTGGACACACTCCAGCACCTCAATGTCTTTCTTGTAGTGAGGAGCCCAGAACTGAATCCAGGATTCAAGGTGTACTCATGGTGTACTCATCAGTGCTGTGTACAGAGGCACAATCACTGCCCTACTGGCCACACTACTTCTGATACAAGCCAGGATGCCATTTACCTTCTTGGCCACCTGGGCACACTGCTGGCTCTTGTCCAGCTGGCTGTCGACCAGCACGACCAGGTCCTTTTTGATTTCCAGCCACTCTTCCCCAGGCCTGTAATGCTACATGGGGTTGTTGTGACTCAAGTGCAGGACCTGATACTTTGCCTTGTTGGACCTCAAACAATTGGCCTTGTTCCATTGATCCAGCCTGTTCAGATCCCTCTGTGGAACCTTCCTGTAGATCACCACCCTAGCAAAACTTAGTGTCTTTGCAAACTGACTGAGGGAGCACTTAATCCACTCGCCCAGAGCACTGATAAAGGTATTAAATAGGACTGACCCCAACACTAAGCTCGAGGGGACACCACTCATGACCAGCTGCCAGCTGGATACGACACTATTCACCACCACACTCTGGGCCTGACCATCCAACCAGTTTTTTACCCAGCGAACAGTGCACCCATCCAAGCCATGAGCAGCCAGTTACTTTGGGAAAATGCCTTGGGAAACAGTGTCAAAGGGTTTACTAAAGTGCGTGTAGACCCATCCACAGCCTTTCACTCATCCACTAAGATGAAGGACATCAGGTTAGTCCCACCCTTTAACCTCTGGGACAAAGTAATGAAAACTTGATCCTGGATGTTACTAAAAAGTGCTGAGCACAACATAACAGTTGTGATATTTTAGAATGAAGCTGGTTCTTTGTTAATTTACTAATGGAAACCGAGAAGTGTTAGGATGGGGCAGCTTCAAAACATAGCTGCTTATAAAAAAAAAAAAATGAAATGGAGCTTTTGTTGCAAATGCCTTATTTCTTAAATAATTTGGAAAAAAAAGTTATGTTGATGATGATATGTTGAATTTTCTCTGTATTATAGTCTTAACTAATAGAATGCTATAATAATGCTGGGAAATGAAAGATTTTTGCTCCCATTTTATGAATCATTTTAGTTTTTAAAGTAATGAGTGTATTTTAGAGTCTACATTGCTTAGGGCTTGACAGAAGTTTAGATAAGTGACCTTCATTTCATATGGTTTAATGCTGATGATTCTCAACTGTACACTCACAGTACCATCTGCAAGAAAATTTAAATGTCTTTTTGTCCATATCCCTGGATTGGTTCATGTTGAGGAAAAAGATTATCCCCTTTAACTTCTATTTAAGCTCTTCTTGGGCAGGGTAGACCTCTAGTTTCTTCCTGTGCCTCAGAGTTCTTGTTTGCATCACTTTATCCCAGATGCCAAAGTCTCCTTTAATAAATTTGCTATGACTGCCTCATTCTCCTCTGCCTTTCACCCTGCATACTAGTTTATCTTTCTGTGGCCAGAGTAAGAAAAACAGCAGGAATAAAAGCGAAGAGATACAAGGGCATTTCTGCTGGCATAGTTTATACACCTAATGCTGGAGGGAAAGCAAAACACACTTTCTCTTGCTGAAGAATGAAAAATCAATAAATCCTTTGGTTCCTGTAGGATGGCTTCACTTCCTCATTTGGAAGAAAGGAAACTCCCGTTTGACTGCCTCCAAGAGCTCTTTGGGGCTAATATATCCTTCTTGCTCTTCTCTCTTTGAGGGATAAAGCCTTAGGGCTTGTGGCAGAAAGCCCTGCAGTGTCCCACTGCTTGGTCTGGCATCTGTGTGCCTATGGCTCCCCACCTTGGCCATACTCAGAGCTGAGGGATTACCCCTTGTCCTTTCTCAGAAAAGATATCATCTCTGTGTGTGACAGGGTCTTGCTCCTACCCTTGAGTTTTTGAGTTAGGATTTCCAAGTTTTACTTATAACGCAGGTCTTGCTGAACTGGTCCCTTTCCTCTTTCCTGCTGGGAGCATACTGGTATTACTGACTGTGCAAAGAGAAATGCACTAGTTCATTTCTTCCATAAATTGGTACAGCACACTACAGTCTTCCATGGTTTTCTTTTCCATTATTTTCAATATTGCGGCATACGTAGATTGGCACATCCCTTTGCACATACGGTCATAATCTCTCTTGCATCAGATAATTTTGCTCACCATTTTTAACATCAACTTCACTCTCCTGGCTTCAAAGCCTTCCAGTTTCACAGATACATGTCTCTATTCCCCTCTTATTTTTCCCCTTTCTGTAAGAAACTGTCAACCGGTACAATCTGACCAATATGAATGTACAGTAAAAAAAGCCATTCTGCAATATCTTCCTGCAAGAGCAGCCTTCCAGAGAATAATTTACAAACTAATTGTCCTTATTCCGGAGCTACACACTATATCCTCAAATCTTGAAGAAATTTATTTGGCTGGATTTCCATCAATTCGTCTCTGGTTTAATGACAGGGAAACCCAGAAATGCCTCTGTTGGATGACATGCATTGCTTATCCTGATGTAATGCTCATGCAACAATGTAGAAAATAAGTTCCATGTTTCTCTCTGTCAGAAGGAACATCCCAATTATTTCAGATATTTTCTAGTCCTGGTCTGAATGTATCAATTTCTGTATCTTCTCACTGTCATGTAATTTTGACATTAAAAATGTAAAAACCTTTATAAATTTGGAGGTATTTATCTCTCATAAAAATAGCTGTATTGTAAATGCTACAACTCAATGAAAACAATAACATTTTGTTATACTATCACAACTGTACCCTTAAATGATCATAAATTCACTTGGCATTAGCATAATAACTCTATAAAAGAAATAACAATTTGTAAAATGAATATGGAAAAAGTTTAAGTTTAGCATAAGGCAGGAAACAGATCCTGTAGCAGAACTGGAAAATGCTTGGTGGTGTGTTAAACAGCGGGAGACAAAGTAATGACTAGACAATCCAGACTGAGTTAATACAATGAATGACTCTTGGCTGAAATCTTAAGACTATGTGAAGGATTAATGGAAACCATCCTAGCATTCCAAGAACAAATTAAACACTCTACTTTTCCATTAGGATTTTTTGGATTTGTTCAGTAGAAGCATTTGATTGAGGAGTATATTCCTGTAAGCAGCAAAGGGTAGGCAGACTGAGGCACACAGCGTCCCTTTAGAAACCATCACACTTTTCCTTCCTGGTGTACATTCCCATGTATTCCATGCTGCCCTGCTGGGCTCTCTCTGTTAACTTCCTTTGGTACCTTCCCTGAGGGAATGCACGTGGACACATATGTTTCTAGTAACTAGGAAAGTGTGCTGGTTTCAGGGCCCATCACTGCATCTACATCCTCTTTCATGACAGCTCCACAAATCAGTGTTTTGCTCTAACATCTGCAAATCTGAGAAGCTGGGGGTCGTCGGTGGTTGATGCCCACCTTTTCAGTGAAATGGCCTGTGTGCTGTCTATCTAGGAGCACAGTCCCCAGGCAGCCCACTGTGCCCTACAAGCCAGGCATCTGCTGTCAACACCTGTGTGGGAGTCTTGGAGGAAGCCCTTCTGCCAAAGCAGGACACTACTGTGCTGGTAGTTGCTCTCTTTGGGAGCTGTGGAGACAGTTTTGGTAGAGCAGCAGGGCAGCTCAAGGAGGGACATTGCATCCCTCATCAGGTTGGAGAGGAAGACAGGCTTTTCCACTGTGAGGAACATTAGGTATCCAGGATGTGGAAAGCAAGAAGGAAAAAAGGAATTTAGTAGATCGAACAGTGAGGGTGAAGTGTGAAATATCATGGCAGAGTATGAGAGGACAGAAGGAGAAAGAACTGGTAAGAGAGAAATCAGAAAGAAGGGGGGAAGATAAGGATAAAGTAAAGGAGTATGGGAATAGATGGTCTTCCTTGGTCCTCGTTTTCTTGCCGAAGTGATAGGAATGGTCCCCTCTGGGAAGGTAACCCTCAGCTTCCATCAGTTCCCTGCCACATTGCTTTTCTTCCCTTCCTGCCCATTTCCTAAATTTAGTCTACATTTTCTCTTATAAAACCTATCATGCTCCTCATCACTATTAGCATTATCAGCAATACCTCTATCTACTAAGGTGGCACTTAGCAGCCTTACACAGGTTGAAGTCTCCTGCAATAAAAGTTGTCCTCTGACATCTGCCTGAGGCAGGGAAGCAGCTGAGGTGGATGGGAGGAGAGGGAGGACCAGAACAGGGTGAGGAAAGCATAAAGATTAATATTGTAGTATGAGGAGCTGAAAACATCAGGTATCTTATTTCTTTGCCATGTTAACTCAGCTCTCCAAGTGTGAGCCTTTTGCAGCGTTATCCTGTGAGTGACATGGGTGCTGTGAGTTCAACCATTTAGACACTATTGCCATGTGGATGACACATGAAACTAGTCCTGCAGGTGCCTTCGCCAGCCCTGTTCTGGGCATCTACTCTGAGAGGCAAAGTGCCTCTCCTGGTGTGGGGGTCTCCTTCTAAGGCTGTTTCCTCACTGGTTTTGCTAAGCAAAGACATTCATTGTGAGGAAAAGATTTTTTTTTTTTTAATAAGAATAAAAAATAAATTAAGACCCTCTGTTTTCAGACCAGTTGCTGATGTTCATCTGCATTGCATCACTCTGAAACAAAGAGCAGCTGCAGTGCTTACTGTAAGCACATGTGGAAACAGGGACTATGTGCTTTGCCCAGGCAATTGTGCAAAGAAAGCTCAAAGTTTTTTTATTTATGTTTATTTTTCTTTTTTTATTACTTTGCTGCTGATTTAAGTCAAATGATTTTGCAATTTAGATTTGGGTGCACACTGTGTGCAAGCTGGTTGCCTCAAACAACCAGCTCAACAATTTAGGCAACTGGAATTTTCTGAAACAGCCAACTTTATGATACAGTTAAATATGCTTTTTTTTAGGCATTGTGAATGCTGCCAAATAAGGGAATAGTTTACAAATTAGTTTGGGTAGAATAGGGGACATATTTATTTCAATGTACTTTTTATAATAAAATGTAAATAGAAATTATAGCTAGGTTGCTTTTGAAGTGATTTTTGGACTCCACTCATCTTGACAAGCAAAGATTTGAACACACCTTTTTCTTTCAAGGTTTGTTTTGTACTGGAGTGTTGAAAAATTGGGAAATCTTCATTTTTCGAGATTGTGTCAGAGTTTTAGCTAATTCCATCTTAAATTTTGTGGAAAAAATACCCCAGATCTGGCCGAGGTAATTTAATGTTCCTGACACTTGACTTGCTGCCTTCAGAAATTATGCAGATTTACAGTAGGGAGGAGCCACAGTCCTTCCTGGCTCTGTCTGCTCAGCCCACTCTTTTTTGCAGCTTCTCACCCCTCCTGTTGGATGGCTCAGCTTCTGCTTGGCTCCCAGAGCTTGTAACCTGTTGCACTAAGGCAACGTGCCAGCTCACCTTGTTATGTGGTACATTGCGTCCACATGAGTGTCTCTGTCACCCATACAGTGGATGAAGAGAAGGGAAGCAGAAAGCTGGAAGTGGGAACCATGACTACAGTCCTCATTTGTCAGTCAGAGCCCTCAATCCCAGGGAGCTGGCACAGCTATGGATCTGCCTCAGGCAGCTCTAATCCAGACGAAAAATGATATCTGAAGGTTTTTGTCCTTGAAAATTTAGTCACTGGTAGATGATGGGGGTATATTGATTGCTATCATAATAAGGACAGAACAGCTAGGTGAAATGTAAGAAAGGAAAACGTGACGGTGTCTGGGGAGGAGAAATTTCCATGGCAGGAAAGCAGGGTATGCTCGGCCCAATGAGTGCCTCTTAGCATCCAGTAAGTCATTTCAGTATGGATAAGGCTTGCTGCAGTTGAATAGGCTGTGTAATCTTCATATCTCTCCCTGGGCTGTTCCTCCAAAGCAGTGGGAGCTCTGATCCCCCCTCCCTGTGTGGGTTTGCACTTACCAGGCATGATTTCGTGTGGGTACAGATCTGAGTCAGATTTAATTTGCGAGTTCACTGCCAAACCTGGACCAATTTTTAAGCCAGCTGTACAGCACTGATTTAACAAGAAATGGAAACCATTCAAAGCCCTGTGAATTTGGAATAAATTAACAATTTTGGCTGAGTGTTACTATGGGGTTTGGATTAATTCAAACCTAAAGCTCACAGTGAAATTCAGGAGGCTTGAATCCATGCCAAGGGAAAGGTTTGCATAGATCTTTGCAAATTGGAAGTGTCAAGGTTTCAACAGCTCTGCTTGATAAGTGAGTAAGAGGAGATTTCCCTCTGAAGTCTGTATCTCCCCTGGAATTCACAATGTATCCATCATGGCAACATACCACACCGGATAACATATCTTCATTAAGCAGCTTTATTTGAAAGGGTTGTTAATGACATAAACAATAGCAATTAGAAGTATTGATACTACATTGACAGGCTGTGAAACGGTTGGTGATTCATTCTTCCAAATTAGCTCTTTTTTCTGCTATGCACTGTGAATTCTGCTATTGCTGAAGTCAAAACAAAAATAACTTAAGGGGAAAAAAGAGAGAACTGTCTTGGGGAAGTATATTTGGGACAAATACTTGTGTAAGGATTTGAGCTGGGTATTGTTCTTGCAAATATGTTATGGCTAAAACTGGTCTTTCTGCATATATTTGTGCATCCATTTCTGTACAAGTACTTGTTAGTTATAATTAGTTACCAAATTAGCTGAATGGTTGTTAGGTGCAATGGTCGTTTGCAGTTTCTCGCAATGAATATTTGTGATGTGCAAAAGTATCATATGGAATTGGATCTGGCCTTTAATAGTGTAACTGAAACAAAGTAAACAGAGGGCGGGGAAAACCAGCCAAAAAAACAAACAACAAAATTACTAGAAGTGCAAAACAAATATTGTTCATGCACTAATAGTCACAGGTACAGACAGCTGTAGGTATATGTGTGTAAATCAGCCACTTTGTAAACATTTAAGTCATCTGAGAATTACTTTTAGATTTTTTTTTTTTTGTGATAATGGTACCGTAGGTAGCATGAGTCACCTATAAAAACTGCTTAAATTATGAAGATATGTAGACAAATATAAAATCTGTGTTATCTAGGTGGTGCTTGCACTGAAGAACTACAGCTTTGGGTTTTCACACCAACACTAAAAGGTCACTGTTTTAAAAAAATGAGATTTCAGAAGCTAACTGTACACTCCCATTTTCTTTAAAATTAGTATTTCTGCTTCATCTGCGAAGACCTCTATTCTGTACCTACTATTGTGTACCACTGGAAAAAATTAAGCACATGGAAGAGAGGATATGGGAAGGAGAAGAATTTATCTTTGGTGAGATTAATGGAGTACAACTCAATATCATTTTATTGTTCTGTAACCCCAGATTTTAACACCTGATCTGTGCAACACTCACAAATGGCTGGTTGTTTTATTTTAAATCAGTAATTTGTTATTCTGTTTCAATATTTATTGCAGTCACATAATGTTATTACCACGGTCCTATCTCTCCCTTTCTTATTATTTTTGGAATGCTTACCTGCAAGGTTTCAGCATAGCTGCTGAGCACCCAGTAAGTTGTGAGGCACTGACGCAGAACACTAGGTAATGGCACATCCTCTGATTCTGACCTGAGCCTCGCCCCCACACATTAGTCTCGGTTACACTTCACAGGCATTAATAATAAAAATATAAATAGCTTAAAACTGAGTAATGAGCTCACCTGAACACCTTTGTAAGAATGTTTATCAATCATTAGAGAAATAGTCAAAAAAGTGAAAAATTAGCATGCCAGAAGCTGTGTAATAAACCCTGTAAGACTAGATATTAGAAAGATTAAGCTGTTCTTTCACTACAGCAATACATATCTATAATGAGATGCAGTTGCCTCTTGCAAATGTGCCACAGATTAATTAGTTTCAGAATACTGAGCTTGTTCACAGTACCTTAAAGGCTCTTGAAAAATATTATGCATGATAGGGATGCAGAGTGAGTATACAGGAGGGACACTGCGAAAAGCAAATAAACTTGGCTCTTTGCGTTGTTGAATTCTGGGGAGACAATTTCTCTTTAACGACTTTTCACTCAAAAATCCTGGTAGGATGTTACAGATGTGACCTTCATCTATAACTTTAGAATTTGAATAAGTTAAGTAGAATCAAGTTGGCAGAATATGTATTTCTCAAAAAAAATATGTGCAGTGTCTGAAGACCCTGGAGTAAATTTTGTTTTCTTTTCTCCTTCTTCTGCTTTATGTATAACTTTATAAGTGGTTCCAATGCTTTAAACCAGATGTGCTGGCCAGAATTATTCAACTATTGTGCAGCTTCAGTTAAAGAGAACATGTGCTGTGTGTGCCTGCATAAGTAAGTGCTATGCTGTGCCAACACTTTCTCTTTTCTGTTTGCATATTTTTCTCCAATCCATCTCCCTTGGGAAAACGGAAGTGCATTGGACTGGATATGAAACACAGGACAAAAAACCCCCAAACCATGCATGTTGCATTATGTACAGAAGAGACACGGTGGTGTAATATAAAGAATTTATTAGCACAAGTATGAGATCCCTACTCAAGAGTAGCAAAAGCCAAAGCTAAATTATGTAGGTCATCCCAACAAGTACCAAATAAACCTTATGTGGAGATTGTCCTTTGTTATGTGATACAAAAAATTGTTTATATTTATTATTGAGACTTTCTACGTGTACATAAAGGTTGATATTTTATTTATAATAAGGTTGGTATCTAGACGCAACCTGAAATTATTTTTAGATCCACATAAGCAATGATGTAGAGCCAAGTAAATCATATGCCATGATGTGGGAGAACAAGAACATAGGTATTCAAAGCCAAGGAGTCAGAAGAACTCACTGTGAGTGGGGTGGTAAGGCAATGCCTGGTAGAATCACTACAGAATCACTAGATTTTTGGCTCAGTGGATATCTGTATATCTCAGAAAATTGTAAGTGATCCAGAACTGAATGATTCTGTCCTGGGAGACATGCGTTCCTTCTTTGAGGAAGAATGGTGTATTTAATAGTCAGATTTTTTTTTATATATATATTTTTTTTAATGTAGCTGTTTTAACACACTCAGGGCTTTTGTCCTGAAATGATTAACAAGAAGTATCATAGGCACAAAGTGAAATTTTCTTTAGGCTGTCATTTCTATGCATGCTTACATTATTGTTCAAACTCTAATTTTTGTAGACAATCCTGAGTAGCTACAAGCTCATTTTCCTTTTCCTTCATCTGTGATATTTATTGACCTCTAAAATACTCCTATAATTTTGTTTCTTCAGTTGCGCAGTTGTGACAGCACCTTTTTGGTTACAATAACCTCACTAGTAGCTGACAGTTATGTGTACTGTGTACATATGAACCTGAGGTGAAAGTGTGACTTGCATCAGAAGTGATGACGTCAAATCCTGGTAATCCACGGAAGATAATGACATGCACTTTTTCTCATAAAACTTTCTCAATACTTCTGTGCGATGGATTAAAATGTGGATTACTTGCTCCACCCTTGACAAGGAATTGCAATAAGAGAGATGCCAAAGGCTGTGGCAGTTCAGTGGCTTCTCCAGAATTTAGCTAGAGGGACACTTCCTTGGCTGTATTTGCACAAATGCACATAACCAGGGAAACAAACCGGAGGATCCTGAGCACTACATGCTGCAAATCTGCGGTGTTGTTGGAACAGCTGAGATCTGTTGGAACTATTTGCACAATGGAGGATGGTGGCTAATTGATTGTACTTTGTCTGGAGACTCTTAACAAATTCAGTACTGCATGGGTCTACCCAGGACCAGTCCCATGTAATATCATTATCAGTGCTCTGAAGATGATGGACTGCACTCTCATTAAGCCTGCAGTAACAGCAAATGGGAAGGCCAGTCTATGAGCTTGAAAGTAGGGCTGCCATTCACGGGTACCAAGATAGGCTGGAGGAACAGGCCAAGAGGAGCTTTATGAAAATCATTGGGGGCAAGTGCATAGATAATAATGCCTGTAAATGTGTTGCCCTGTGAGGATAAGCTGAGGGAGACTGGGTCTGACTTGGCTTCAGGGAGAGACTGTTGGTGGACTAACAGCAGCCCCCCAATATCTATGGGGGTATGATTGAGAAGAGGGAGCTAGACAGACAAGGGCCATCAACTGAACCAGGCCAGAGAGGTTCAGGTGGGCTGTAAGGAGTAGTCTTTTCCCCATTGGGCCAAAGGGGCAACTCCCCCATCCAGCCGGACGCATCTCAGGACAATTGACTGAGCACTGGCACAGGTTGCTCAGAAAGGTTGTGGAGCCTCCATTATTGGAGATATTCAAAGGCCATCTGGATATGGATCTGGGCAGCCTACTCTGGGTAGCCTTGCTTTAGAAAGAGGTTGGATCAGATGGCCTCCAGATATCCCTTCCAATTTAAGTATTCTGTGATTCTCTGATCCTATGATCCTATCTAGGGATGCAATTTTGGGGAAAAAAGTGTAATATTAGAGAGGTTTTTATTTTGTATGTTCTAGATCCTCTAACATACCCAGGTCCTTGAAACTGTAAATTTGTCTTATTTCAAAAATTTCAAAATTTTTTCCCAAGTGTCTATGTTGTAAGACTAGAACTGGTCTTCCACCTGTTATTCTGTGCTTGTTGAAACCACAGTCCTGTCAGCTCTTACTATGTAATCACAAACAATATGTTGTTGACTGAACTCTTGTTGGATGACCTTAATAAGAATTCAGTGCTTTTCTGCCAGTTAGTATATTTATTTTCAGGTCTCAGTGAGTTCTTTGAATATGAGAGCCATGACACATTGTTATCTCAGGTGTCTTGAAACTTGCAACACAGCATTGCTGAAGAATCCACTCCTGAGTTTCCACTACTTTGATAGTCCTTCAGTTAACCAATAAACCTGGTGTAGCACACATATCTCTGCATCTGCATACCTATATGCATGCATATACACCACTTATAATTAATAAGCAGTTTAGCAGTCTACTTATGTCTGATGTCAGAATACACTAGATCCTAGCAGCAGATCTTTTACTTGATTTCAGCTATCAAATCCAAAATCATGACTAAGACTCATGAAACTGGCTTGGAACGTTCTCAACGGTTTGCTCTTCAGTATTCTTCCCTATTGATATTTCTGTGCTTCAGTGAATGCTCTTGTCACAAATCGAGAGCTCAATAAAATATAATGCCCCATAAAATACAGATTATATGATGGCAAAATTTATTCCATGAGCCTAAGGGGATAATTTGACTTTCATCTCTTCCTTCTCTTTCAAAATATAGAGCTACCAATAAATGGTATGTAAAGGATATCAGAGCAAACTGAGGAGCTAAAAGTTTGCAATTTATTAACTTGAGCATGAAAATACAGAAAATAGTCAGGGACTCAAGTGCATGGGAAAGAAGTCTCAAACTATTGCGTTTAAACATGATTTGCACGAGTCTAATGAGTTTTCCACCAAATGAGGCATGAAACATACTGCCAGAATATAAAGTCAGTCAAACACCCAAATTACTGTATAATGTCATTATATGTTTTATCTTATCAGGGAGCTGGTACAGAATACATTATCTTTAAATTTACACAATCTGCAAAAACAGAAAAAAGGCCTTTTTTTTAATGAATGTACTGTTCAGATAAATTGCTATTAAGAAGAGACAAAAACCTACTGAAATCTATAAGAAAAATATACACATACAGAATTGTCAAGAACACGTGAAAAGACTTATTCAGTAAACATTTCAGTTCAGTGTTCTATTTATAGTCCTCATTCAATCAGACCTATGGAAAATAACACACAAAGGTAGCAAGTATCTCATCACACTAAATTTTTTCTAAAATTTTTGAAATAATTAAGAATTGCAACATAATTGTTAGCATTCTGCTTCAAAAGTGAATGCTGATTATTTTAGAATGCTATATTTTGTAAATATTTAAAGAGGGAGGACTGCTTTCCTTGATAAGGAATGGTGCTAAATTACAAGTGGTATTTTTACATGACTAAAGGAGCTGGTGATTAAAATAAAAAAAAAAGAAAAAAAAAAGGAAAAAATTATCATGAGTTTTCTGTGCAGAATCTTATTCCCGGTTTTGTCCCTAAGGGACCTCTTTGCAACTTTAAGACAATTGCATGCTTTCAAAATTAAAAGAATTTCTATTACATCTCATGCGGCTGGAATTTGTTTACTTCAATCTCCCCAGACACAAGAGTAGACTATCTGGTCAAGGATTCTCCCTTTGACTACTGCTGAATTCCATTTTTCTGTAGTTTCATTACAAACTACACCCAGAAGCTTCCTAGAATTGACTACGAGTCAGTGTATCGCATCAATTACTGCAATGCGATGAATTAAATCTTCATTTATCCTAAATGCCAATAGGCAGCTCTGAATCTTTCCTGCATGGCTGAACACTGCTTTAAGCACAGGCAGAGCTCTGGCTGCGTTATCTGGGCTGGTTCACTTGCATCCTTTTTCTGTGATCTGTTGTTAAAACAGTTGTGTTTCCTCTCAACACACTATTTAACAGACAACTGTCCATCCACCTCCTCAAAATCCCCTTATTTGCCCAATGATACACTGTCATTGACAGACTTAAAGTTTGTTTTTAATGTGTCCCAGGTTTCCTTCTAGATACCTTTGGAAATAGAATGCTGTTGAACTCTGTGGCCAGCTATACCAATTCATTAAAAATTAATTTCCTACTTGCCCAGTATTTTCCTGATTTATGTGGCATTTTGATACCTTCTTGTGCATGGGTAGATTTCCAGGCTTCACATCAGTATTTTAAATTCAAAGTAGGATTGAGAGCCTGTAGTCTGGCCTTATCAGTTAGGAATGCTTTTCCCTTCTAAGGGGAAAAAAGTCTCATAACTTTCAATGTATGTAACCTGATTTATTCTGTTCTATGGGTTTACCTTAAAGGAGCACTTTATCTAGGAAGAAGATGTCCATGCAGAAAAGCTGGGCAAGGACTGGGGCATCTCTTCTATGTGAGGGGACTTCAGAGGGTGAGGGAGTTGTAATCTTCTGGACCATGAGAAGAGAAGAGGCTTTTTTGTGTTGAACTGTCAGGAGCTTGGCAAAATGTCCACTTGGGGAAGGGGAGAGGGGGAAATGTATTCTCATGAATCTTTGTGGAACTTTTAAATTAAATTTTCTTATGTATTTAACCCTATGCTTTTTGGTCGAACTTCCAAATCAACTCCTCTGTTACTGGAAAGAGCTGTGTCTTTATTTAAACCTCATTCTTCCAATGTGCAGTCAAGACAGGCAGTGCCAGTGTTGTGTCTGCCTGCCCTGTGTACATTTGTTATAATGGTGCAGCTAGTGCCAGTGCTAAAGAGAAATGTACCCTCATTTGACATCATTTTAAAAAATGATCAAGTCTGCATTTTCTTTGACTACGCAAAGTGCACCTTAACATAAAACACTGATGATGGTAATAGTTTTTATTGGCATGCTATTTTATTTTAAAGTGGTCCAGAATCAATCACAGTACAGGCTGCCAAATACTTTTTAAAATCCTTGACATTTGTGGCATGAGGTTTTTGCTATTGGACATTCTCTCCTGTATTTTTAGAACAAAAATGTGATTGACCCATTAGCTTTTGGGTCTAAATACAGCCTGCTCTTCTCTTAGGTTTGCCTCAATTACTTCCTTCGCTCTATTCATGAACTAACTGCAGAAGGCTTTGTTTGTCACTGAAAAGAGAGTAATACCACACCAAGCAGGGCATCTCTTAATGCGTGTTCTTTTGGTCTTCTTATTCTGTCTTCCTTCACACTGGAAACATAGTAATAGGACAAGGAGGAATGGCTTTAAAGAATAGGTTTAGAATGGATATTAGGAAAAATTCTTCACTATGAGGCAATGGAACAGGTTGCCCTGTGAAGTTGTGAATGTCCCATCTCAAGATGTGCCCAGGGTCAGGCTGAATGGGTCAGGCTAGTCTAGTGGAAAGTGCCCCTGCCTGTGGCAGGGGACTTGGAACTAGAGGATCTTTAAGGCCCCTTCCAACCCAAACAACTCCTGGGTTCTATGAAAAACTGTGGCCTCCTCTAGTGTCAGAGTTTCTCTTCTCTCTGACCACCTGGAGATGATACAGATGTCCATTCAATACACAAAGGATCTATGTGGCTCTGGAAGAAACAATGCTGGAAAATGTTAGAAACTTGTCAGATACCTCAGTGCAGTGAAAACATCTATGAGGACAAGCCAGTGCTCTCTGAGCACAATGATTTCCATGCCCCATTGCTTTGAATCTCAGACTTTCCATAAAAGAACTTTATAACTGAGTGTATGTTGCAGAATACTGTCAGTGCTACAAATGACTGAACCTCCAGTTCTGATGATACCATCATAGCTGACTGTGGTATTAAGCACTGCAGATTCATAAATTTAACTTTGTTTAAATTGTAGCTAAAAACAACTGACTGTTTTCTAGTGTTAATGAAGTCTCTCTGTTTCGGAAGTCCTCAAGAAGCATCATGCCACAGCACTTCAACAACTTGGGCATGAACTATTTTCATATATGAATTGTTCACTGAACTGAAAGAGTTCTGAAGTTTGTTCTGTCTGGTTCTTCCACCACCTGAACTGCAAACATGATTTCTGGGGCACAGAAAGCTGTTTTCAAAATTTATTTTGTATTTTTTGCATAACTCTTTCACTCTGAACCTTCTCAGAGCCTTCTCTAGCTTTTGTCATTATTACTGGGGCAAAGTTTATTGATTTTATGTGCAACATGTAAGGGTGATGACTTTGTGCTGTCCCTTTTACTGAAGTTTTATGATGTTCGTCTTTTAACCCTGAATTCTTTGCAAATGCAGAGTCTTTCAGATAGACCTTTTCTCTGTGCTGGAGAAGAGATCTGGCAACAATTGATGGACTCAGCAGACCACTTGCATGTGGAGGAAATGGCTCAAAAAGCTGGCCATGTTGGGTAATTGGGACTAAATGTTCTATGATTTCTTCCACCTGTGTTCCCCCATGGATACACAAAAAGAGATAGCATGCTGTTCACCACAAGTAATTTTCCACAGGTACAAGGGTTCAGACTTGTGAAAGAAGGTATCCCCTCACTTAACCAACTGCTGAGGAATCTGGTTCAGTGAGTTTAAGAACACTATACGACATGAAGCCTCTCTGTTTTGCAGCAAGACTTCCTCTTCCACTATCCAAAATCCTAAGGGAACTACTCCATATAGCCCCTTCTACAGATTTTTCTTCTCTCAACAACAATTTAGGAGAGAGTTCATCCATTTCTTTTTGAAACCTGACAGCTATTAAAATGTGGAATGCAAAATGAAAATTCTACTTTGTTCATCCACTAAAAAAATATTTCCAATTATGGGAAGATTTTTTCTTGAAGTTAACTCCTCCAGCAGAAGTCCTTTTAGTTTTGCTTGCAGGTATCTTATATCCACTAAAAAAATATTTCCAATTATGGGAAGATTTTTTCTTGAAGTTAACTCCTCCAGCAGAAGTGCTTTTATTTTTGCACGCAGGTATCTTATATCGTAGACAAGGTTGGTACACTCTTCTTGCAAAAACCTTCAAGATTAGTTAAGCTGGTGCTGGTACAGGTTAATGGATTTCAAATACAAAGTAACAAAGTCAAAGAGCCTTTAGGCTTTTTCTGCACTTTGGTTTAGAATAACACCTCTTTTTCATAAAAGCTCAAATTTAAAAGATATCTATTTTTTTTCTAGTCAGCAAAATGTAAATTGCACTAGGTAATAACAATAATTGTAAAAAATGCCTCTTCATTTGGCAGTGTTTAGCACATTCTAATGAATTGCCGTAATAAAGGCATCTTTCTTGTGCTTTATAGTATATGAAACTAATGCCTTGAAGGGACAATATAAAGGGGTACTTACTGGTTGCAAGCAGCATATTCTGTAAACACTTCTAAGGTAAATACATAGCAGCCCATAAGCAAGACCAGTCAAAAAGATAGATACTTTTTTTCTTCTTAGGCAAAATTAAACATATTCAGGTTCTAAATAAACATAAGCAATTTAAAGGAAATATTTAATATTGGTCAAAGGTTGAAGCTGAACTTGTAATGGTACTGATCTCTTCTCAAAAGGAGGAGATTTTACTCTGAAGTCAAGTTTTGTGGTTAGCAGTTAATGGGAACACAGAGAGCATGGCAAAAACACAGTTGTAATATTGTTTTAGTCCTGTGCTGTATATTGTAGTGGGAAATGATAACTGGTCAACATTTGTATCTACAGGATGAAAGGGCTTTAAAAGCTTAATGGGAGAGGAGAGACAAATGGATGGGGGTAGGATCTCACTCTATTTCTATGCTATTATTTTAACAGTAAGTGCTATTACATGGGCTACTAAAATACATCTGTAGTCAAAAATGTGGGAATACAAAAGTTGTTTGCTCATAAAGTTCTGTGCATTGCATAGTTAAAAATTACTGCAAGTATTCTGAGTGTCTTGAAGTTGTTTCTCATGATTTCAAAAGTGTGAAGGCTTTTTAAGAAAACCCAAAGTACGTTCAATGGATAGGTATGTTCATAATACATCATCAGTAGGGTATTGCTCAGTGAACAAAGTAGAATAATGTTATTCTTTTCCAAATGAGAAAACAGAAATATGGAAATTGCCCGAGGGTATCACACCATCAGTCTAACCATCAGATCACCATTTTGTCTAGGTGGTGTTGGTGTTAGTTGATTAAAAGCCTAGTCCTCCCTCTACCATGAACAATGAAAAAAAATGTCCAATCAAAACTTGACTATGCACACATTTTTGTGTAACTGCTATTGCATAGAAATTGCCTTAAAAGACATGTAATATTGGTGTTATATTCATGCCATTGTCAGGAAAAGAGAGGAGTTACAAGGCTATCTTTTGGAGGCAGATTAGACTGGGTGGTGAAACAGAAGTAAGGAACTGAGCAACAGTGGATGCTGCAAGTGCCTCTCAGCTGTAGAGTAGGATGTGTGGCCTGTAGGAGAGGTAGGAGCAAGAAATGTGGAGCAAGCAGCCTGCATTACTCTCAAATTACTCTTGTATTATGATTGATTTGTTTTGAGTAAGTGTTTCAGGAAGCTGTTCTGAGGAATAATGCATGTGCGGTGACCATTTATTTGTTTATGAGTGTCATTATCGCTCATTTAGCAGTGGGCTTCAAACTGATGACCTAAAAAAATGCAAGTTACTTTGAATTAGGATGTGAAAGCTGCACTACAGGTATATTATTCATCTTCAGAAAAGTCCCTGGCAACCCTGAAGTATATTGCTATATATTAATAAACTAACAATTAAGATAAACATAAGCAACATCACACTTCCCTGGGTTTGAACATTTAATATTTTCCTTTACTCAAGGTCATTTCCATTACTAGAATTTTAGTTTAATGAAAACTTGACTTAGTCCTAGCAAAAATTCTGTATTTTGAAATTAAATCACTAGCAGGCACAGTGGTGATTGGATATATTTGGCAAGGCATATTGATGTGGAATTCTTACTGCAACAGCATGCATGTGTATAAAGTTCAGCAACATGAGTTCTTTGTCTCTGAACGTTGTACAATCAATATTCCATTACTGCAGTGTGAGCTCTGCTGCATTGTAGCTAAATTAATGCATAAGACTCAAGAATGCAATGATGGAAAGAATTCTAATTTCTCAGTATAAAATGTGTGGTAAGCTGTTTGTTTTAGCTGTAGCAGCTTCTTTCCAGTACCTGTTGCTTCAGGTTCTATTTATGCAATTAAATTGATTAGGAATTTGGGAAGTTTTGATTTATTTTCCTTGTGGTTTTCTTCAGTAATGATTTCAAATAAGCACCATATACATCTTGATAATTTTGTTCAAATTCTTTCCGTTTGTTTTGCTTTGTATGATGAAGCTGTCTATAGCATCAGGACATCCATTATACAGGCTTTGCTACAGACTGATGCTCTTCTATGATAAAAAATCAAATTCAAACTAAGATGTCTGAGGATAAGAAGGATGAGCTGTTCCCCAAGGAAAAGGGAGGAGTGCAAACTCCAAAACTGGGGATTATTTAGGGAGTAGGTACTGCGGTATGTCACCCCCACAAACAAGCCAGGGTGGTCTTTCTATAAATCCAACCTAGGCAGCTGCCTGCATGAGCACAGTGCTGAAAACAGCAACTTCTGTCCTTGTTTCTTTCCTTGCAAGACAAGACCTCTGCTGCAGTCATTGCTGACGCTTTTGGGATGGTGTGAGGGAGAAGCTCCTCCAGGCAACACAGATTGTCCTAGTGCCTCGCTCCCTTCTCTGCCTCTTGCTTCCATCAGGGGCCATGTTAATCCCTGCTCAGCCACCTTATGGAGAGGTGCAAGGGGAGATCCATCCAAAAAGGTGGGGGTGGAGGTAGAGGGCCTGCTATTAGTGGTAGGTAGTTGGAGAGAAGACCCTGTAGGAGAAGGAAGATGGAGAATCATTTAGGCATGACTGAATTTCAGCAGCTGGGTGAGTTCCTTTATGGGAAAGGAAGAGAGAAGTCTATTGAAGTGGATTGGGAAGTGGGAAAGGCAGACAGAGAGAAAGACAAGCCTTCATCTGCAGCCCCTGGGACTTCCCACAACTCTCATGACCACTTTTGTCCAGAGACTCTAAAATCTTCTATCCACTTAACTCATTCTGACGCTGAGGTTGAATTAAATTTTGGATTTCTTTCGCCATTTTCTTTGGGGGATGGGAGTCAAATTTCTCCACACAGCCCACAAATTCTGATTTTAGTCTGCTTGTTTAACCACCTCCTCTATGCAGGTATTTCACTGGTGTCTTTCAATGGATGCAGGCTGCTCTGCTTTATTCTCTTCTCCCTCTCAATTCCTGAGACAAAATACAAGAAAAATTGTGGTGTGTTTTGTGTGTTTGTTTGTTTGTTTGGGGTTTTTTGTATTTTGGGTTTTTGTTTGGTTTTTTTGTGTGTAGGGAAATCAGGATATGTATGCTTGTCTCTCAGTTTTGAAGTGTCAAACATCATAGTTTCACTTCATTTTGAAGCGAAACATCATAGTTTCAACGTTTGAGTGAAGTTCCCTTCTAAAACCAGAACTCAGAGAAAGGTGAAGAAGGATGGTTTCACTGTATGTGCTGTTTAGAGGACAGCACAGAGCATCACTGCTGCCCTTTGAACACCAGAAAAGTATTGTCTAAGGGAGTCCTACCACTGCAATTTTGAGCTGCTCTGGGCAGTTTCACTGGTGACAGAACTCATAAGTGGTAAGGCTGAGTACCTTAAAAGGCCCACCTGCTCAAAGGCAGGATCAGCCATAGCTGTACAGTTTCCAACAGGTGCTTGTACAACTTATGCTTAAAGCCTCCAGGGGGAAGATATGATAAGGTCCTCCCCTATACTGTACTTGTGCTTTATTGTACTGCTATGGCTTAAAAGAAGCATTAATCTATGCTGCTGTGGTGTACTCATGCTTCTAGATCTTACTTACCTTTAGTTTATCCACAATACTTGCCTTTCCTTGTGAATTCATGACATTGTTGAATCAAGTTCAAATGTTAATTCATAATGCCAAATCCTTTTCTCCATGGTGACTGCTGAAGTGGGTATTGTACACTCCGTATTTATATAGTGGATTATTCCTACTCAAGCAGCGACCTTTATTTATTTGTCCTGACTGCAGTACATCTTTTTTCTTCATGACTGTTTTTCATATTTGGTAAGAGGCTTTAGATTAAAATTCTAATCCTGTCCCCTGGTGTGTTTGTGACCCTTCTTGCATCATACCTAGTATATATTCCTTGATCCAAAGAAATGCAAGCTTTAAGTTGTGCAAGCATAAAACCCAGGGCAGACCCCTAGGGAATCCATTAGACACACCTCTGTGGTGTGGTAGTGTGCCCTCTAATCTGTGCCTGCTTGTGAGAGTCATGTGAGGCAGTGTCAAAAGCCATATTGAAATCAAAGTATTTCAAAGGTATTTCTCCCCTGTCTCAAAGAACCATTATTTCATCATAGGAAGAGCTGAGATTTTCTTGACTTGATTGTTTCTTGACTGCTACTTATTTCATTGTCATTTTCTAGGGACCTACACACTGATTATTTTCTTCAGCTTTTTTCCCAAGAAAGAAGAATGTCGGCATTACCTTTGCCTTTTATCCTGGAATATCTCTCCATCCTTCATGAGCTCTCAGTGACAACAGCTAATGCTTCTAAGGTTGTTCAGGTACTTCTTTTTTACATGAGAGTGAAACTCATTAGGCTGAACTAATGTGAAAACAGCTAATTATAAAAGTATTTTCTAGTCTGGTCTTCCCCTGCTGCATTCTTACTCCTTTCTCACTGATGCCAGTTATACTAACTGACATGGCAGTGGTATTTTTTATCCATGTGTTCTCTTGCTTATGGCACCCAATTTTCAGCCCTGATCTTTGCACTCTTTTCCCGTCATCTGCACAAGCTCTTTCAAATTTCTCTGTGTCAGTTCTACCTAATTTACAGTTTCTAAGTGATTCGATTTTTAGATCATTGTCCCACCTACCATTTTTTGGTTTATTCTGTTTTCTGCATTAAGATAGTTTTCTTTTTTTAAAGGAACTTTAGACTTATTGGATCTTAGCTACCAGTTCTCTGAATGTCTTAAAATTTTCCCTTTTCAAGTCTGTTGTCCTTAATTAGCTGGACAGTTCTGCTTATCTATTATTTTGTATATGCTGTCACCCAACTTGCATTCCACCACCTCTCTGGGCAACTTGTTCCAGTGTTTTTCCACCCTCATCATAAATGTTTTTTCCCTAGATCTAGTCTGAATCTACCCTCTTTTAGTTTAAAACCACTGTCCCTTGTCCTATCACTGCAGGCCCTACTAAAAAATTTGTCCCCATCTTTCTTATAGGCCCCCTTTAAGTATTGAAAGATTTCAATAAGATCTCCCTGGAGCCTTCTCTTGTCTGGGCTGAACAACCTGAACTCTCTCAGCCTTTCCTCATAGGAGAGCTGCTTTTTCTGGTTCTCCTCTGGGTTCGCTCCGATAGGTCCTTGGCCTCATTAGGTTGGGGTCCTCACAGCTGGACAAAGTAATCCAGGTGGGGTGTCACAAGAAGAAAGGGGGAGAATCATTTGCCTTGACCTGCTGACCATGCTGCTTTTGATGCAGTCCAGGATACGGCTGCCCTCAGGGCTGGAAGGGCACATTGCAGGGTCATGTCCAGCTTTTCATCCACCAGTACCCCCAAGTTCCTCTCTGCAGGGCTGCTTTCAAATCAGTTGTCCAGGCTTATGTTCAAGCCAAATGAACTAGTTCACTAAGTCTTTTACAGCAATTAAATCAGAAGTTTAATCACTTTAAGGCTTTCTACTCCTGCTCGTTAACTACATGTTTTGTATTGCTGTGTGGTCACCTAAACTCATTCCTTATAGCTTCATTATGAGTAAACCTACACCCTAAATCATAAATCCTTGCCTTTATTACTTTTTTAAGTACTTGTTCATAAGTGTTGCAACGGTGAAGTATTTTCTTTTTTCCTTCCTTTTCTTTGGAAAGGAGCATGGCACAGTGTTTCTATGTTCTTCACAAATATCCCAGAGCCTTCTTCTAATGCAAGTTGAGATTTCCATGAAGGTGACTAAGGTGCTAGGAAACCCTCTATGCTGGTGAGAACTGCATCAGACTCATGGGTTGCAGTGGCTCTCTGAGGTTGTATTGAGAGTACCTAGGTTTACAAATATAGAAAACTTAAACATAGACTGCCAAAGGATCATGAAAATCATTAAGATATTTTTAAAATTCTGAGATTCTGCTGTCAGGTAGCACATAATTACTAATAGTTAAAAGGGCAGGAGAGGTATTAAAACTTTTGCTAGCACTCGTTTAATGTCATCTATCTAAATAAGTTCATTTCACTCCTCCTGTGCTCATGCTGCAGATAATGCCTTTCTACCATACCATCATTTATTTATTTTTATTGATTCACTCATTTCACAGAATTGTTGGGTGAGAGAAAAACACCTATTTGCAATCTAATCAAGCAAACAAATATAATTATAGCTATCTGATGTTTTCTTACTTGCAGTTGTCTTATCTGTCTTTGCCTTGATTGTTTTCTTGTTTGCTAATCATAAATTCAGGAAAGTGAAATTGTTTTCTTGTTTGCTAATCATAAATTCAGAAAAAGGCTGGAACCCCTCTCCCCAACAGACACTAGGCTAAATACTTAAAACAAATAAATTATAACAACAGGAAGATTCGAGCAAAAAACACCATAATTTTTAGCTGGGCACCATCTTTTTGTTGTATGCCTTCACAATATGCCACAGGGCACATACACTGGCTCATTTGTAAGGGCCACGGCAGTGAAGTGGTCAGTTTTATGTGGGTTTAAAACGACTATCAAGAGCAAGCTTATAGTTTTTCAAAGTAGTTTTCAGGGACCCTATGGACATTTCTAATGTATTTAATCAGGCAGACCAAGGACTATTCTCCGCCTCTCATGGTGTGCTTCTTCATGCTATAACTAACCTTTTTTCTCCATGATGAGCTTATTCTGCTCAAAGTATCTATGTGGACAAGTCCCAAGCATGTACCATCCTCCCAGTCATACGTGTGTGTTAGCTAGGAGAGTATTGACTGGCATGAAACAAAGTGATGTCAAGGGCACTCAAACATTTAAACAAAACAGACATATGGTGAGGGAAACTAATTCTATATCCACTGTTTTTTTGCATATACAACTCTAAGAACATGTATCTCATCAAGATGCTGTTAGATATTCAGTGACATCCTTGCTGAATGGGAAAGCTGCCATCTTTGCTATATATGAAAACCTAATTTTAAATAACTTTTAAAGATCTGGTTTTCCAAAAGTCTTACCTAACACATGGAAGACAATGATTTCCCTAGATGAGTAAAAAATTTAACGAAAGGCTGCTATCTTCATAATAAAATTCAACAGTAACAACTGTTTATTTCATCACATTGGAGAAACAAGTTTTCAAAGTACAATTTATGCTTAGTACAACAGCAGAATATGAAGGGAAGACTAGAGAGGTCTGTCAGGTTCTTCCCAGACAATGCTTTAAACGAGAATAGACAAACCACCTAAAATATGTGGTTCTGTTTATGCAGGATAACAAAACAAAAATTATGCATTAGATTTTGAATTTTTAGCTCTTTAATCTGAGTGATTCAACTCTCAGATTTGAGATTAAAAGTTTATGTGTAGAATTAAATGAATGGACATGGTATTTTTCTGGATTTTCATTACTTTTAAAAATTTATTTAGCATTTTGTATCTTTAGTTTGAAAAAAAAGTATAGTTTTGACATGATACCACTGAGAAGGAAATCTTTTTGTTGCAGGAGTGCTTAGAAGATATAGGCCAAGACTGTTCTCAGCAGCTGTTTTGATCAGGTGGGACTTTGCTTAAAGTTTAACAATATTGGTGGAAATGAGTGCAATCCTGAAATGAAACACCAGCCATTAGAACAACTTCTCTAATAGTATATCAAGCCATATGGTATATCTACTGCATAGATGAAAAAAGTTCACTCCTGTTTGGTCCTGTTCAGCCTTTTTCTCCTTCCAGTGTGGCATGAGGCCCTGCCTTGTTCTGCTAGCAATGTTAATCTTGATCGTCTGCTCTCCTGCATCCCCAGGGATGAGGACACCTGTGTGCATTGTGTTGCACTGCCTGTGTGCTTAAAGAAGAAAATCTGCATTGTGGTTTCATTTTTTTCAACACCATATTCTCCTTCATCTGTGACCAGGAGTCTTGGTTTTGTCACCTGTTTATGCCTGTGGGTGTTATGAGTTATGACTGGTTGCTAAGGGTGAAGTTGTATGACACAGCCTGAGCCAGTTTGGAGGTTCAGTGATGCCTCCAGGGCAGTCTGACCCTGGCAGTCTCTGTCCTATTTCCCTCCCTTTTACCTACAGTTCTTTGCTTTAACACCCTGACCTCTTTGTTGACCTGACTCTGTGCTTCCTATGATCTCACTCCAAGCCAGGGCAAATTTACTCAAATAGTAGAAAATCAATGTGGAGAGAAAAAACATTTCTTCTGCAGTATCAGTGAGTTGGTTACTGCTTGTTAAGGTGTGCTCTAGAAGCAGTGTGGTAGGGGCAGGAAACATGATGAAGGCGGAGTGTGTGTTTGCATGGGGACTTAGACTTCCTTTCTGATAACAGAAAGTATCCTCTGCATCACTTAACCCCAAACTCAGAACTGATACAGACACACGCATCATTTACTTAAGGGTAACACATTTTAGTGCATCAGCTGAATGGCAGGAAGGTACAATAAACTCAGACGCGGATGAGACTTTTGTACTAGTTCCAGTTATTTGAATAATAACTCTCTGATAAATGCAACACTTGAACTTTAGTTGAATTTCCTTGTTCAGTAGGTTATTTGCAATTCTAGCCTTTAGTCAGCAGAAAAATCAACGGATGAATTCAAGTTTTTGTAATCCACCTAACAGCCTTGTGCTTTGACTTAAAAGCCTCTCATGCTTAGGTAGATAAAATTTGCCATTGGAGACATTAGCATCTTTCCACTGATTAGAGAAAGACCTCTGACCTTCACATCTAGAGCAGTAAAGGAAGGGCAGACTAGGTGCCTAAGGCTGGGTGATTGGAGCCTGCTCACTGAGCATTCAAATAAAGATAGTTCACGGAAAGGGAGAAAGGCTGAGTTTGGGAGGCACCTCTGGAGATTGCTCAGTCCAAAATTTCTGCTCAGGGCAGGGTCACCCCCAGCAGGTCAGGGCTGTGGACACTCAGGCTTTGAATATTTCCAAGGATTGTGACTTTATAACCTCTCTGGAAAATCTGGTCTAGTGTTCAATCTCTTTACTAACTAAAAAGTTTTTCCTTATTTTTAAAAAGAATTTCAGCGTGTGCTCACTGACTCCTGTCCTTTTATAAGGCACCACTGAGAAGTCTGCTTTGTTTCCTTTACTTCTGCTCATCAGGTATTTATAGACTTAATTCATAAGACCCTTCTGAGCCTTCTCTTCTTGAGGTTAAACTGTCCCAGCTCTCTCAGTCAGTCCTTGTATTACAGATGTTTCAGTGGTTTAGTCACTTTTGTTGCCCTTCACTGGACTTATTCCAGTATATCCATGTCTCTCTTGTACTGGAGAGCCCAGAGGTGGACCCAGCACTTCAAATGTGTCTCACCAGTGTTGGGGAGAGGGGAAGGGTCACCTCCCTCAGTGAGCTGGTGATGCTCTTTCTCGTGCAGCCTGGGAGGATGCTGGCCTTCTTTGTTATAGGAGCACTTTGCTAGCTCATGTTCAGCTTGTTCACCAGGGCCCCAAGGTCCTTCTCTGCAAAGCTGCTTTCCAGTCAATTGGTCCCCAGCATATCAGTAGCAAAAGGAGGGACAAGGTAAACCTCCATTCTTTATTGGACATGGGGGGGAACAGAGTTATCCAAGATGAGGAAAAGGCTGAGGTATTTAACACCTTCTTCACCTCAGTCTTCAACAGTAAGACGGGTTGTCCTGAGGACAGCTGGATTCTGGAGCCTGTAGATAGGGATAAGAAGCCGAACAGTCCCCCCGTCATCAAGGAAGAAACAGTCAGAGACCTGCTGAGCCACTTGGATCCTCACAAGTCCATGGGACCAGATGGGATCCACCCTAGGGTGATGAGGGAGCTGGCAGAAGAGCTTGCCAAGCCGCTCTCCATCATTTACCAACAGTCCTGGCTCACTGGGGAGGTCCCAGACGACTGGAAGTTGGCAAACGTCACGCCAATCCACAAAAAGGGCCGGAAGGAAGATCCGGGAAACTACAGGCCTGTCAGCCTGACCTCAGTGCCTGGCAAGGTTATGGAGCAGATCATCCTAAGTGCAATCACACAGCACCTACAGGATGGACAAGGGATCAGACCCAGCCAGCACGGGTTTAGGAAGGGCAGGTCCTGTCTGACCAACCTGATCTCCTTCTACGATCGGGTGACGCGCCTGGTGGATGAGGGGAAGGCTGTGGATGTGGTCTATCTGGACTTTAGCAAAGCCTTTGACACCGTCTCCCACAGCATTCTCCTGAAAAAGCTGCAGCCCACGGCTTGGACAGGGGCACTCTGTGCTGGGTTAGGAACTGGCTGGAGGGCCGGGCCCAGAGAGTGGTGGTGAACGGGGCTGCATCCAGTTGGCGGCCGGTCACTAGTGGTGTCCCCCAGGGATCAGTGTTGGGCCCAGTTCTGTTTAATATATTTATTGATGATTTAGATGAAGGGATAGAGTGCACCATTAGTAAATTTGCAGATGACACCAAGCTGGGGGGGAGTGTTGATCTGCTGGAAGGCAGGAGAGCTCTGCAGAGGGACCTGGACAGACTGGAGAGCTGGGCTGATTCCAACGGGATGAGGTTCAACAAGGCCAAGTGCCGGGTCCTGCACTTTGGCCACAACAACCCCCTGCAGCGCTACAGGCTGGGGACAGAGTGGCTGGAGAGCAGCCAGGTAGAAAGGGATCTGGGGGTGCTGATTGACAGGAAGCTGAACATGAGCCAGCAGTGTGCCCAGGTGGCCAAGAAGGCCAATGGCATCCTGGCCTGGATCAGGAACAGTGTGGCCAGCAGGAACAGGGAGGTGATTCTGCCCCTGTACTCGGCGCTGGTGAGGCCACACCTGGAGTGCTGTGTCCAGTTCTGGGCCCCTCAGTTCAGGAGGGATATTGAGGTGCTGGAGCAGGTGCAGAGGAGAGCAACGAGGCTGGTGAAGGGACTTGAGCACAAGTCCTATGAGGAGAGGCTGAAGGAGCTGGGGTTGTTTAGCCTGGAGAAGAGAAGGCTCAGGGGAGACCTCATCGCTCTCTACAACTATCTGAAAGGAGGTTGTAGCCAGGTGGGGGTTGGTCTCTTCTCCCAGGCAACCAGCAGGAAGACAAGAGGGCATGGCCTTAAGCTGTGCCAGGGGAGGTTTAGGTTGGATATCAGAAAGAAATTGTTTACAGAGAGAGTAATCAGCCATTGGAATGGGCTGCCCAGGAAAGTGGTGGATTCTCCATCCCTGGAGGTTTTCAAGACGAGGCTGGACGTGGCACTTAATGCCATAGTCTAGTAACCACAGTGGGGTTGGATCAAGGGTTGGACTTGATGATCTCCGAGGTCCTTTCCAACCTGTCTGATTCTATGATTCTATGATTCTATGATTCTATATACTGGTGCCCATGGTCCAGGAATTTATCCACCGTGGATTTGCTTCCTCCTGTACTGTCTCTCCTGCATATGTTCAAGTCCCCCATGAGGACAAGGGCCTGTGAGAGTGGGATTTCTTCCAGTAGCCCGAAGAAGGCATCATCCACTACTTCTTCATGATCAGGTGGTCTGTACCACAATAACTTAGTTTAGATAATAATTTAAACCCAAGCAATTTCATTGCAGTATGGAAACATCTTAGATTTTTCCAGAAAGAATCATTGTTTTGTTAATTATCAAAAAATTTCTAAAAAACTCCCTGAAGACTAAAATATGAGAAGCAAAATTCAGTAAGAGGCTCCTAAGAAATTACCTGAAGTGCATTGTATTCACCATATTGCATTATAATTTATCCTTAGTATACCCTACCTATATTGTCGATTAATAATTTAAAAGAAAACTCTCCAGGGAAAGAAACAAGTCTTCCTTTGGGTTTTGTATAGGAGTTGCATTGATGCTGTAAGCTATTAACAACTGTTCAGTTAGCTCAGCAAAAAATGATTGTAGAATAACGTTGTGTAAACTTTACTCGTCCTTGAATTTTTTCTCATTTAAATATTCTGTGTATGCAAGACAGTCTAGAGAGGACAATGCAAACACATGAGCAATGCATAAACAGTCTGATGTAATAGAAATGAAAGGCAGGGACCTAGGATAAAACCCACCAAATCTGATTAAAGATGCAAAGCAATATAACACAGGACAATAAGATTAGGATGATGAAATACTGTACTAGGAACATAAAATGGTTTGATAGGTGGCATGTGGTTAAGGCAAGGCTTTGTAAATGGACAACTAAAATATTAGGACAGGGCAATAGATAGAAGGAAGTAGGACAGCAGTGAGTCAGAAATCCTAACAGGGAGGATTTTAATTCTTCACTGTGGCACTAATAATCCTTGAGAGATGTTGCTTTGAAAACTATAGCTCTAATTGCTTGGTTTGTGTGGCTTTCTTTTATTTTGCTGTCCAGAACAGTGATAATATGTCAAACAGGTAGCTCAGCACCATGATGGATTAGCTGGGGCAGACCTAATTGCACTGCTTAAAGATACCACTGTCACTAAGTCCTTTGCTCTGGGAGCTGCTCCGCACCCGTCTAAGGCATAGGAGCACCAAATGTAGGTAAAAGCAGTGGCTCTGTATCTGACTAGAGGTCTGGCTGTCTCCACATCCCGCTCTCAGCAGTGGCCAAGTGCCAGGATGGATATATGGCAGCACCTGGCTGTCACTGTTCACATCCCAGAAGGGACAAGTTTGCTTTGGCATGGTAAGCTCAGCTGCAGCAAGGAGGGTAGGCATTGGGCTCCTTTGTGCCCCACTGGGGCAGGGACATGTTGAGGAGGGGCAAGAAATGCAGTGGAAGATGCTATTTGTTGAAAACACAAAAGCTTCAGTTTAAAAATAATGATTCCAAACAAGCCTCCTTGAGGAAAGCAGATGATGAAAGAAGATATTAGTGCGAAAGAAATAGTATGAAATCTATAAAGAGCACATGTTAGCATGTGGTTAAAGACCTGGTACTGAAAACATGCAGGGAAAGATTTTAAGTTCCTCATTTCTCCCATATAACTCAAGGAAACTTGTTTTCTTAGGTGCGTAAAAAGCTTGTAGGATTGAAGCCCAACAGTTTATTATATGGGATGTGTGTTTAATTAGTAGAATTGAGCATTTAGTTTTATACTTGCATCAGTATCTGTTATGGATGTGTAGGGGGACTGTGTGTCTCTAAGGCAAAAGTGGTGTGAATACCACAATAGTGTGATAAATGATAAAAAAAACTGTTTATGAGTTGAGTAGGGTTCCAGTCTAACATGCAGGTACCTATTTTGGTAAAGCTCAAGTATCAGAAACATTGAAAGTTCACTTTGGAAAAATATCTAAAGAATATGAATGTTTTCCAACAACCTAAGCTGATCCAAATTCTTGTGATTTTCTGTTTCCCAAAGTGCTGGGTGTACCATTAGGACCAACTCTTCCTCTTTTTTGTCTCCAGTCTTGCGTATTTTACCAACACCAGAAAATACTGGAAATCAAATGGGGTGAAAAGGTGGGAGGTTTTTTTTGAAAAGTACAACTAAAACCCAAAGCTCTTTTTCAGTTTTGGATGAAGACTTTAGCTTGACATTTTGCATGCTCTGTTTCTAGCTCCCTTTCCTATGCTGTCACACTCTATTGCTGTCATTTTGAAACTAGGGAAGATTTATAAGGAAGTAGTTCGTGGGTTTTGGGTTTGGAAGACATTTTCTCACATGGTGAGAAAAATTGATGAGAACTGAGGAGGTGGAGGTTGGAAGCACTGTTTCTGATAGCAATTAGAAAGAGATATTAGTGGATATGGAGAAATTATCTAGGAAAGAAGTTATAAAAATCAATGTATGGTAATGACTTTCACGATCATTGTATGCTTATCTGGAAATAGCCAAGTACTGATTATCCAAGTCTTTCATTTCTGTTTAGATAACACTTCTCAATGAGAGTGGAGAGAATGGCATAATTTCGAAAAAGAAGTATCTGGTTATGATTTATACATTGTATCAAGTCCCTGTACGGTGCCTGGTTCAGGAAGTGTCAGTCATAAAGTCATTGAACATGAAGCAGAAGGACATTCCTGTCTGTAATTCTGTGTGTCAGAGACAGTATTTCACAGCAGTCCCTCATAGCTACAGTGTCATGGCCAGAACAGACAGACACCCACATGGCCAGCTCAGTTGCCTTGGTATTGCCCAACTAGTTAATAAGTTTTAACCTTGTTTTTGAGTATTGCATATTGGAGACATCTGTAAAATTACCAGATTCTTCTCCAGGATAAGCCTATAGCAAAGCATGCAAAAACCTGAGTTGTGCAACCTGGGCCTTGGTGTCTGCATGATTATAGGACTATCCTTGAATTTAGAGAATGTGGCTACAGGAAAAAGGACAGAGGCTGTGTGTTAACACATGTAAATAATGATTGCAGATATAACTCGTGCATGGTGCAAAACTTAACATTTCTTAAAAGCAAGGATTGACGTATTTCCTCTGCCCTTTTTCTGGCAAATAGGTAACATTTTCTATGTTCTGTGATTTCCAAACTAAGTCTTACTCAACACTGGGAGATACACTGACATACTGACAAAATGTACTAATGTAGGTGCAGATTTATTAGCAGAAGGAGGTTGCTTATACTGCTTATACTAATCCCCTGAAGAAAAGAACACCGGCAACCTATCCTCTATCCATGTTTTTGTTACTATAATTAAGCTTGTGCTTGGATTTTTTGGCATAGGCATGAGCACAAAATAACACAGCTTTAACTGATAATCTATACTGACATTTAAGTTTTGCCCCGGAGAAAATTACCTCCTTGCCCTCCCACCTTGACTTCTTAATATGAATTTCTTGCATATGTAGAGAGAGCTTCCACTTTTTTTTAACACATTATTTTTAGTGATGGGTGTTGACTTTTCTCATTTTAACCTTAAGTAAATGGGAAGAGAACAGAAGTTAGGTCTATAGGAACAGGGACATGAAGGAGGCATAATGTTGCCTTATTCCTTTGTACTATCAGTCCTAACATTTTCTTTCCTTCCGCTCCTTGTATCAGCTGTGATCAGGAGCAGAAACAAGATTATTTCAATGTTTGTGAAGCAGAAGCACAGGAGGAATATTTAGATGCAGAAATATTTCAGGATAAAGAAAAAGAAGCTTAAAGATACTTACTTTAACCGGCCAGTAACTTTTGTTGGAGTAAAAAACTTCTCAGCCTTTTGTTACCAAGTTTATATTTAACCCAGGATACACCTTGAAATGAACTATTCATTTATCTTTCAAATAATGTTTATTATATCACTTCGAGGATTTTGCAATAAGGATATTGTTGGAGAACGCAGGAGGATTCCATCCAGCAAAATCAGGACAGCATGTTCTCATGTCCTTTAAGATCAAACATCGAGGAGTCTTCTGCATTTGCTTCCCCCTTCTATGTAAATATGTAAAAAACCAGACTGGATTATTAGGTTTACCTTGTTCAGTCACTCTGGTGACACTGATCCATATGTCAACCTCCTAGAGTTTTGCAAAAGATAAGATTAGTAGGGAAATAAAGTTCAAGGGTCAGCACTTTGGTAAACAACCAAAGCTGAGGGAAGTCCACTGAGGTGAAATTGCTTAAAGAGACATGTCAAGAAACCATTTAAATTTCAGACCTCGGACTTATATTGCAAATAGGCAGAGAAGAAAAACAAGCCAGGCAATGTGTCCCTAATTCAGATATCCCAGTCAGTGGGAAGAACTTTTATGAGACTATTCTTGAGCTTTCCAACTGCTGTGATGTTGGTCTGTCCTTCAGCTGACATTTTGCCTCTGTGCTTTTTAATCATTTGGACAATACTTTTATCTTGCACAGGACTGGCTTGGCTCCTATCCTTTTTGATAGTCCTCTCTAAAATATTATGCTAATGTGATTGCATTACAGAGAAGTGAGATTGCATTCTTCTCGAGAGAAACAGATGGACTTGCAGCCTTTTGCTCATGCATAACCTTTTGCAGAAGTAGAAGGTGTTGCAGGGATAATGCCCATGACTGCAATAGCTGTGGGAGCAATAGGAGCGGTAGATGCATCCCTGAAATTAAGGGGAACCAAAGGGCTTGTGAGAGACAAAAATTATCTGGCATCCTGCCTGGGACTATGCTTAGCAGCTGCCATGCTCCATCTTTCATTTTGTTCCTGGTTACTTACCCTGTGTGAGATGCTTTTCTCTTGACTACCCGAGTAAAGTGCTTTGCCCATTGAGCAAGTTTGACTTTAAGAACATAGTGAACACACAGATTTTTGAGGACTGTATAGATTTTGAACTTTAAGAGTGGCTTCTTTTTGAAGCTCAGGAGCACAGACAAAACTAGCTCTTGTCAATGGCAAGAATCTTCTAGAATTCCTACTGGTTTAAAAGGAATTTGGGATCATAGGAGGCAAAGAGGAAAGAAATGTGGTCTTGATTTAGAGCTATACATCTCTAATTCCCTTTGATCTTTTGCTCTACATTTGATTAAATCTTTGTGTGTATACTGGACTACCTAATCAGAGGTAGTTTCAGTATCTCTGTGCTGATGTTACATGCTTCAGTCTGCCTCTGTATCTTACACACCAGAACACAAGGATTGGGTAGTGTTATTCATAAGCAAGAAACTATTTAAGGTCAGTTTCCCATTTTTTTAAGATTTTCAGAGGCAGTTCTCCAGGTACAATAAATTCTGTATCGGTTCATTGCAGCAAAGCTACACTGTAAAAATAGTCTCTCACCATTAATTTTTACAGTTGTGGTTACAGTGGGAAAGTACCTTATACTCATTTCTCAAGACTGATGTCAGCAGAGTGTTTCAGTTAAGGATGTACTTTAGCTGTAATCTCAGATCCAGATAACCTATATCTGAACATCCCTTGAACATCAGGATGTTTAATCCTACTGCGACTTTCACAGTGAGTCTCTTTTTCATAATGAGTCAGACACTCAGTTTAAAGATTTTCTCGTATGTAAAAGTCATAGATCTAAATCCCTGCCTTGCTATTACTTCTACAGATTTAAATCAAGCTCTGATAATTGAGATTTAGGCTGCACCTATGCTGCTGAATTAAATGACGTCTTAAATGACGTCACAATGTCCCCAAGCACTTGTTGGAGTAGTCCCTTTTCAGCCAGAATAACTAATGTTTTCTCATGGAGTTTCCAGGCAGTTGGGGCTTCATAAATGCCAGGGACTGTACTTGCTGTGGCAGTTTGGCAGTTTGGATGACCCTGTTTTGGAGGCTAAGAGAACTTACTAGAAGACACATGGCCACATTGTGTCCAGCTGACCTCAGAACCAGAAAACAGGCCCTGGCATGTTTCCTTTACTAGTATAGATATAGATATAGATATATATATGGCCTCAAGATTTTCATCTTTGGCTCTGTGATTTGTTAAGAAATATCTTATTGTCTTCAGACAAGAACATAAGATGAGTCACTTTATCTGTTTGTTTATGACTTGCAACTGGGTAGAAGCTAAAGATCTCATGATAATTTTTGATAAAAAAAAAGGAAGAGCCCACATGTACCAGGTTATGTTTTCTGTCCTGGTTGGTAGTATTTGAAATGCTAACTACTTTTACCTAATTGTAGTACTATTTTTGTTTTGTCTTCTACATTTCAGGGTGATTTGCCAAATTGAAAGTATGGCAAGCCAGTGAAAAATTCTGTTTGATTCTCTTCTGTGCCCACTGTTTGTTGTTTTCATAGGATACTTAATTACAAAATGAATATAAATGTTTTGCCACAGGATCTCATGAAAGATCTGTTCTTAGTGTCCAATAGCCACTGATGTCAAGCAAGAGATGAAGATAGCTTTTCTCTCATAAAAAGATACCTCTGAAACACTGGAAGTGATACGTGTATCTGTACCTCTGAGGGATCACAGGACCAAGCAGAAAGTTTTACTATTTATGACTATGAAGTGGGGTAGTCAAATTGAAATTCATCTTTGCTATTACACTGCAAATTTGGGTTGTTTTATGTAATGTCATGTGGAGAGTTGCAGAGCCGTGTCAATCCCAGCCACCTGGGGGAAGCTCAGGACCATCTCCCTGAGGGTACTAGAGGGGTTTGACCCTGCTGCTGGAAGCTGTAGGACTCCTATTCCTTCCATTTGGGGGATTTTCTATTGTTAGAAGTAACTTTCATTTGATCTTTTAAAAAATATTAGCTTAATTTTCTTATTTGCCGTTGTGTTTTCCTCCGTAACTCTCTCTGCACCATGCCTTCCACAAGAGAGACAATGGATTTTAAACTAGCCGTATCTCAAACCTAGACTCAGTACAAGATCTGCATTTTTCAGGTTAGTTTGAAGTGCTGGGATGCAATTGTGTCCTAACTGTGTCATCACTAAGCTTGACAGCAGCACATAGTTAATTCTTCCTCATCTTCTAACCTTTTTCAGTCCCTCATCATGTACAACAGATAGGATAGTTAGGATGTTAGACCTGCTCAAGCATGCTTAGTGGTATTTTCATTTGGCTTTTTTTATAGGTGAAGAAAACACATTGGTTTATACCATGAGATTAATGGAAATATTTACAGAAGTTTTCAACTTTGGATTCCACACATTCTGCCTTCTATTCTGCAAGTCTTCTTTCTCCTTTTAAGTGCATATTTCTGAATGACAAGTTAATAATAAACAAATCACACACTGGCTGGCAAGGTAAGCAGGAAGTTACCAGAGAAATTATCAGTTTAAACTAATACGAAAGCATAGAGGGAAAGAAGAGGTCTGCACTGTGGGTTAGCAAGTTGTCCACCTTGAACATCAAGGCAGCCTTGCATTGAGTATTGCCAATCCCCTTGCAGAGCTCAGAGCTTAGTTTTCACCAGCAGCCTCATGATGGAAGATGGGGCTTGAACAATGAAAGCACTTGACATTTCTTTTTAGAGAAATAGTCAATCTCTAAGTGTTGTGCCTAATTTTGTTGTCTATTTGACAGTATTTGCAGACTCTCAGTGGCAAGCCAGGGGTGCTTGATGTGGAGCTGTGTATTGATAAAAGCATGGTAATGAGCTGTGGGTAAGTGTTTGGGTTTTTTTCTATCCAACAGGTCTTTGAAAATCAGTCTTGTAATAAATTTTAATTGCCTATTTTAAAAAAAGAAGCATGAGTGGGCACCAAATCTCAGGATGCTGGCATACATGATGCTCTCACCTCCTGTCCTTGTATACTTAGCCACCTAATAGATGATTGATTTACTGCCATACGTTTCACTGGGGAAGGAGCCCTTAGCCATGTTTATGATTTCAGTGTTGTATTCCTGTTGCCTTTCTGTAGGCTTGTCTGCATATCTGAAAAGGTGTTTGACTTTTTTCAACTCACACTGAAGTTATGCTAAAGCAAAAACCCAACCCAAACTAGGCCCTTTGCTTTCATCTCCGGGACAAGCACGCAAGCTTACTGCTGTACTTCAGCGAGTTTCTCACATCCTGTGTTTCCACCTAGGTTTCATGGACCTGCAATTCCTCACTTCTGAACCACCGTGATACTTGACCAGCATCCTTCCTCGTAAAGAGTCATTTTCATTTAGTAATAGATAAAAGCAATAAAGAAAGGGTTTTGAAACAGCCATGTGAATATTTTGTCCTACCTAATCTCACGCTTCACTGCAAGGAAAGCTGGATAAGCTTCGCTTAAAGCAGCAGAGCAGAACCTGCTGCCAGCTGCCAAGAAAAGGTGTCTGTACGGGTGCTAGAGCCTGACTGACTCTCCTGGGCATCTTTGAAAGACTCTGTGCCCTTCCATCCTTTGCCCTCTAACTATGTTTCTAAATATTGCCTTGCTCAAATTACCATGTACTGGCTCCCCTTGTTGAATTGCCTTTGGTGCTGCAAGGGTCAGAACAAACTGTATGAAAAGGCTCCCTGTTTTTACACTAGGTCTGCTACATAAGGCCCGTGCACAGCCCACATGCGGCTCTGAGAGCCGCACAGCTAGTGATTAACAAATGGCTTCCCCCAACATTACTTATTCATCTCTGAGTTGAGTTGTCTCCCACCGCTGAAGTTTTGAGATTGTTACAGAGGAAGGTTACACGTTCAGGAAAGTCTACAAGGTGAGGCACAAAGCACTGGGTTCAGTGTTGCACCACACATGCACACAGTTTTCAGAAATGCCTCCCAAAGCCAATATTTTACCAGGGCAGGTGAGTCTGGACTCCACTAATCTCGTTTTGTGAAGTCAGATGCTGAGGGTATCCCTTAAATCATGCCACAGGGTGAAAAGAGAGAGAAATTGGTTCATCATTTCATCTGTATTCTTTGTTTGTTTTTCTCTTCAGTGACATAAATTGATGGTCTCTGGCAAAAAGGTAATAGCATCAGATAGTAGTAGTATCTGATGCTCCCAAATCCTTTGATTATCTGGCAGTAGTGCAGCTCTACGCTGAAAAATGATTCTAGAAATGGCATTGTGGGGATCCGTGCCTATAATCTCTAAATTATTTCCATGTCAAATGTTTTCCATGAGCAGTGAAATAGACAATTTTGTTTGTGCCTGTCAGCCCCCGTGAACATAACCTAGACTTGAAGTTTGCACTGGACTCTTTTTTTCTCCCATGTGATTGCCAGCAATGGAGCACTCAGTGGGTCAACTTAAGTCTTCAGTTACACCATAGCAAGTCTACTGTCTTTGAATTGGACCTCAATATGAACTATTTGGTCTTGGTTTTCCTGTTACTGTTGTTCTTTTTTACACTTTTGTCCCCTCTAATCTTGTCACAGAATATAAAACGCATTTGATGAATACATCCTCCCATCTCTCTGTAGGTTGACTAATATTTGCTATTCAAACTGTTCTGCGCTTTATTTCCTTGCTTGAAGTACTAAAATATGTTTTATACATATATACACACACAGAAATGCATACATTAGGAATGTAACATAAGTGTGCATGCTGCTTATAGCTGTTTTCACAAATCAAATCCCCAATATTCAGTGATGATAAAACTGGTAGCAGATCCCAGCAGTAGCACTTCAGCAGTCAAAGAGAGCAGGAAGTTCATGCAATTCAAAGTAGTCTTTCTTTATTGGCAGATAGTTCGACCAGATTGTGAAGAAGAAAGAATAAAAAGCACTTAAAAATCAAGTAAATCTCATTTTTGAAAAAAAGAATCCAGCAGACCTTGTCTCGCTGATGACTTTTCCTATTCAGGTCAACCAGTTATAAATATGTGCTGATTAGTTCTTTGTTAAATTACCTCTTCGTAAGGATGGAGGGAAGAAATAGCAAAATGCATCCTGAATTCTGGCCCCCAGAGAAGGCCACCACCATTGCATATAAGAGAGACAAATACAACATACAGGCACAAGAGAATAAATGATTTCAGAAAATCATGCCAGCTTTGGATTCTAGAGGTTTAGTTTTATTCCTTCAAATAATCCTCTGCAGACCCTCCATGGCAACCTCCAGACTGGATAATGTCCCAAGCACTTCTTTAAAGGTGGGTCCAGACTCCCTTTTAACACATGAGATGAAATCCAGGATATATTTAGTGGCATTTCCTTTCAAGTAGGTCTCTGAGGAAGTGGTTGTTGGATAACATTGCCCAGTGTAAAGAGGAAAAGGGGACAGAGATTAATCGCCTTCTACTGACATCACTGTGTATCTATGGGGCCCAGATTTGCACAGTGCCAGTTTAATCTTAAGGACTGTGTCGTATATTGGCTGGATAATGTGATATAGAGAAAACGGACAAAGCACAGAGCCCATCAAAAGGAATGCAGTGGAATGATTTAGGCTTCACTCTGCAACGTGTTCACAGACATGCAGAGGCTGCAGAAGAGGGATGTTAAGTCTGCCAGGACAGTGGCCACTGCTATCTTCCCTACTCCTCCTGAGCACACGCCCATTGTATCTGTGGTGATGGTAATAGCACGGGCATCTGTAGGTCACATTTCAACTGTACGAACCAAATTGGCAGAACTTCCATTATACAAATGGCTGCTGAAGGGCATTGATGATGGAAATAGGTTTTGCCATTCCTCATATAATGGTGTTTCTAACCATTGTTCCTCCAACAGGAACCAAAAATAAGTAAATTTGAGAGTACATCTGCAAATTACTACATGAGATGGTGTGAACTGCAATAAAAATGTTTACATTCTATGCTGCTCCTCTGGCAAAGACTTACATAACTCACTGGTGGCTCCATCACTCATGAGCAAAGCACTCATCCTAGTTACATGGCCATAAAATCTTTATAGTGCCTTGCAAAGTGTGGTGTGCTATAAAGTTTTATAGGGATGCATTTGGGATGACCACATTACATCATCACATTATTTCCCTATGAAGATTTTGCCTTACTGCTGCTCTAAGCCAACTTTTACAGATGGCTCCTAGAATAGCTAAAAGATCCTTGCTTTGGTTTTTGTTGTCAGCACAAATTTCATGTACTCCTTTTGTTTCATTAAGTGCCAGAGTCAGGCTGCAAGGGAGGTGGAACAGCGCAGTCAATATACGACTGGATTTGCTTTCTAGTTATGTGAATCACATTGTCTCCCTCTGTTATTAAACATTTATGCTGTGGTAAGGTTTTCATAGTATAGTTCCAGAGTAATTATCCCTGTTGCCTTTCTGTAGGCTTGTCTGCATATCTGAAAAGGTGTTTGACTTTTTTCAACTCACACTGAAGTTATGCTAAAGCAAAAACCCAACCCAAACTAGGCCCTTTGCTTTCATCTCCGGGACAAGCACGCAAGCTTACTGCTGTACTTCAGCGAGTTTCTCACATCCTGTGTTTCCACCTAGGTTTCATGGACCTGCAATTCCTCACTTCTGAACCACCGTGATACTTGACCAGCATCCTTCCTCGTAAAGAGTCATTTTCATTTAGTAATAGATAAAAGCAATAAAGAAATAACACAGTTCCAGAGTAAGTATAATTACAAAACCAAAATATAGGCAGGAAGGCATTACAAATTTAGAACAATACTAATGAAAAAAACAGTTTTCAGATTCAAGGCAGGTTATGTCAGGGGACAAAACAATTTCTGTATGAAAAACATTCAAAACAGTTTTATGGTCCAAATAAGGAGCATTCATCAGATTTTATTCATAATTTGGTGACTTAATTTAAATATTAGTGCTGACGGGGGAGATGAGGCTATGAATCAGTGCCAAAATGCATTAACTAAACAGGGTAGAAATAAGTTCCAATCCAGAGTTCTTCTCATCTCTTAGATTTTTTTTCATTATTATTATTTGTTTAAAAGATTTTTTTGGGCTTATTTATTTCCACTGTGGTTCCCTGTTATTAGGCATTTTGGTCCACAAACAACAATCACTCATTGTCGTCTGGTTCTGACAGCAGGCAGACTCTGACTGAGTTACTGCTGTACGTTTTCAGCTGTTGGACAAATGGGAAAACTTTGACACTTCCCACTGCTGACTTATATATTCAAACGGTGTTGGTGTCGGTGTCGGTGTCATCCAGTGGGTGGATTGCAGAGCAGCGTTTCTGTTGAGATACTAACTGATCATCACTTTCTCATGAGGAACAGGTCCAGTAATCAAGAAAGTAACTTTTCATTGTAGCTGAATGGGTTAAAGAAGTGAAAATTTGAGACAACTGATTTTTAGGCAGGACACTTGCAAAGTTTCACAGAATTAATAAAATGGAAGAGAAAGTCTTTGCTGTATGTCTGGTGCTGTCTGGTGCTGATGAATGTCTGTAATCGATGCTTGAGTCTTAATGAGTAGCTCCTCTGTATGTTTATTTATACTTTCAAGCTAGAGTTTATATGTGTCTGGTAATGGTGAAAAATGTCTTCCAGGTGCCGCATAATGTAAATGTGGAAGACAAAGCTCTGAGGGACAGAACTGAGTTTTGCAGCTGACAGCTGCACGTGCAATGTCCCCTGCTGGAGTAGTTTAATACAGACCACAATCAATTAATTACATTTATAATTTGTGGAGAGCACTCCAAAGATTGTTAGGTGCAGTAAGAAAAGTTGTTTTGGAAAGGCATAGATGGAAATGTGTATATTCTATTCTTAAAATAGATGATACCTATATCATTAGTATCTTAAATTATCAGAATGAAAAAATTATATGCCCGCATGTGCTCTTTTACATCTTCCTTCTTTTGACATTTAAGTTGGTGCAGACAGTGAAAATAATTCTCTGAACAACGTCTGGATGAAAACAGCATTTCAGAGTTCACTGCTCGTGTCAGTGAATTCCAGATCCAATATGATTCAATTAACACAGAAAATTTAAAGACCACTTAATCTGATGTACGTTTATATTATATCTTTTTAGATGGATATGACATTACACATCAATGTAAACTGAGGAACCTGATTTCTGATCCTGGAAAAAAATAATTAATGTTCTTCCTTTCCCCAGCATATTATTTTCTGCTTATCCCTCAACATCCTTTAAAAAGGAATTCTGCAAACAAAATGCTCTGATCATTTTGCTTTGACTTTGCTAACCACATTGAAAGGAAGAGGACACTTGTTCTCCTACAGAGAGTTAGTTCTAATGTGATAAAAGAAGTTTAAACAAGTACAAACAGCACCCAATTTGCAGAATTTGCAAGCATCCAGCTGAGGAACTAAACCTCTAAATACTTGTGGTTTTACACCTTCTTTCTAAACAATTTGCAGCTACTGCAGTTGGATCTAACAATAGATATTCTCACTCAAATCATTCTGATGTCAACCTATAAATAAATAAGAATTATTAGATCTAGCACTTCTCAATGCAGTGGAATCAACTGCCAGCATGGTATATTTCCAGTCCAAGCAAGGCAGAGAGCAGGGTGTTCCAGAGCCAGCTCAAGCAGCTAATCTGGATATTGGCTGCTTTGTCAACAGTTGTTTTGGCCAAACTGTCTCCAATAGAGAACTGGCCTTGAACAGCTATTGTGGAACGTCTTCTTTCAATTAACTCTCCAAAGGGACGCTTCACCCACAGTGGGAGCCCATTTGTGTGGTTTTAGAGCCATTTAAGCAGTCACTCTCCAAACACTCTCAGTGGAGGAAAAGCTCAGAAATACCCTAGAGAAGATGCTGTGCCCATAATTCAACCCCAAACTTATTTCACTCTGATGTCCACCCTTGACAGTCTTCCAGCCTAATCAGAAGAAAGACGGAAGAAAATCCACTGTTCAGGTGTTTACATTTTCCTTATGGATTTAGAAGGTTCCATGTGAAACACAGTTTGAATCAGTGGCAAAATATAAATAAATAAATCTACAAACTTGCAGATCCATCTGAATATCTATTTTGCACTAATTTGTGATCAGTCTTCCGCCTTGCTCTGGGTTACAGGGTCTAAAGCCTCTTACTTTAGGCCAACTGAGCATTTTTCTCATTTGTATTTTACATTTTCTCCATTCACACTCCTTTCTGTGCCATGGTTTCTGCATTTCTTCCTTAAGGTATTAGCCTTGGCTCTCAGTTACAGTAAGGGAAATACCAACACTTTTCATCTACTCAGGTCTATGAGGAGCGGGAATGAAAAAATGCCTACTAGCAATTTCCCATTTGCTGCACACTGCAGTATTGCATTCCTGCTACTGTGTAGTGTTCTGTGAGACTCTAAATTAAACTAATTAATGGGATTTAGTGTGCTTCACTTATCAAGCAGCAGTTACAAGAGTTTGCTTCTCTCACCTGTCATCAGGTAAGGTGCCTTCCAGGTAAGAGCTTTTCTGTTGCACAAAGGGCTCTTCTCTGTGCTTTTTTAGCTGCAGTTTGCTGAGAGGAAGGCAGTTTGTTGTTCTTAAAATGTCTGATGTAAAAGCGCCTAAGAATCTGGGAGACCTTGGGCATAAAAGTGGTACATAAGCAAAGACCCTCTCTTAGTGGTTGCTGGTTAGTACAGCTCCATGAAAGCTAGTTTCTTGGGGTTAATAGACTAATAAATTAGATAGGTCAGTTCCATTTCTTGAGAGCTATTGAACTGAGAGGCCTCCAGGCACACGTTTTATTTGCCCCTGTTTATCTGTGGCAAAAATATCTTTTTTCTCAGATATTTTTGGAAGAACCAGGAGCTAAAAGTTCCTTTTCAGTTTTCTTTCACATCCACAAATGAAAGCTGTGTTTCCATTAACAATTATGTTTCCTTGACCCAGCCCTGTTGATAACAGCCCTTCTAATTCTTCCCTGGAGCTCTTCGTTAACTTTTTTGGTGTTTTCTGTTTGCTTAACCTTTTAACACTGTCCCAATTTCGGTTATCCTTTTCTCTATGGGAGTTCACTCCATTTCTGCAGATTAGGCTATAAAATAAAATTGTCTGTGGAAGTCACAAGGTAGTGGCAAGCCTTAGGTTATTCCTCTTCATGTGGACTGTCTTCCTTGTCTACATTCTGTTTTAATGATCTGCAGGATAAGGAATTAATCTGTCTGCAAAGCATTGCGCTCATCAATGATTCTCCACAAAAAAGAGTAGCCTGGTTAATCCATTTGTTTTCTTGAGGTTCTTGTATTAAATAGAAGCTTGTTATATATGGATTTTTGAGTATCCTCCAAATTAATATTTCCATTAGAAACTGCTCTGACATTAGTACACAGGTGACAAACCAAGAAACTGCTTTCTGTAACCCTTTAAAATGTAAATGGATGCAAAACCAGCCTTAATTTGAGAAGCAAGTTGCAGGGAAGTGTGTAAGAGAGGAGCAACCGCAATGTGATATTTCCCTAGATTATGCTCTAACATGTTCCAGCTCACAGTCTTCCTGAACCTCACCATGTCTTTAGTATTCTATTCTTTGTTCAATCCCCCTCTAATCTCATGTAAATTTACTAGCGTTGTATATTCTGCTGCAAGCAATTCCCCAGCTCTATTCCTCTTTCATAGGGACTGTTTCTGCCATGCTTACTTTTAACGTGCCATTGGTTCATCACTTTGAACTGGTGAACTCTGAGCATTTGTTCCTTGTTCACATCTTCACAGTTCCATAGATCTCTCCTGCAATGCACCCCCAGCTAGACTCTGGATATAAGACTAGTAATTTCAGTCGTTCCTTGTAACAGAAATCATTCTGATGAAGGCTTCAGGCAACTTCTGTAATTGGCTTTATTGTTGTTTTTCTTCTCTGCTATCTTTTCTCAGCTCCTTTTTGCTATGGAGAGGGGTACTAGAACAGCACAGAGCTGTTCTAATGAAGAGATATATGTGGTGGCATACGAAGATTTATTGTGGCACACAGCTCAGCCCCACATAGCTGCTTGCTCACTTCCCCACTGTGGAATGAAGAAAAGAATCAGAAGGGTAGAAGTGAGAAAACTCATGGGTTGAGACAAAGGCAGTTTGTTTAAGTTTAATAGGTAAAGCAAAACCTGTGCACACAAGCAAAATGAAGCAAGGAATTCAGTCACTCCTTTCTGTGGGCAGGCAGGTGTTCAGCCATCCCCGGGAAAGCAGGACTCTGCCACACATACTGATGAGTTGGGAAGACAAACACCATCACTCCAAATGTCCCCCACTAGCTCCTTCTTCCCTCATCTTTGTATGCTGAGTATGATCATAGAATCATAGAATCAGACAGGTTGGAAAGGACCTCTGAGACCATCAAGTCCAACCCTTGATCCAACATCACCACGGTTACTAGACTATGGCACTAAGTGCCACGTCCAGCCTCATCTTAAAAACCTCCAGGGGTGGAGAATCCACCACTTCCCTGGGCAGCCCATTCCAGTGGCTCATTACCCTCTCTGTAAACAATTTCTTCCTGATATCTAACCTAAACCTCCCCTGGCACAGCTTAAGGCCATGCCCTCTTGTCTCACTGCTGGTTGCCTGGGAGAAGAGACCAACCCCCACCTGGCTACAACCTCCTTT